>LOEQ01001251.1:299512-310179 GCA_001685075.1 Bramus lutescens
TTCTAGCTCCATTCATTTTCCTGCAAAATTCAAGATGTCGTTATTTTTTCTGCTCACACATAAAGTATTTGTCATGGGATCACACTTTAGAGGTATGTTTTTATAATTAGAATATAATTTCATACTTTATTACACTTTAAATCTTAGAAATTGTGGTTTTTCACTTTATTTGGCTGTCTTCATTTTGTGTCATGCCAGCTGGTAATGGATTTGTAAGTAATAGGGAGGAGGATGTGGACTTAAATATTGGCTATCCCAGTGTGGAACTTGCAGAAGACTCCCGTGTTCCAAGTCGTGAGCTCCCTCCATCACATTGCTCTGCGGATACTGCAAAATTGGAGAAAGGTGGAGACTCCCTCCATAGCTGAATGGAAGGTGGGCTCCCATCAGATGTGCAAGGGATGGCATCACCTTCAGCTGGCTGTTGAGGGGTGGGTATCACAGGCGTTACAGCTGTCTCTGTCCCTGTGCAACACTAATAGGCCCTGAGCTTTCTGGTACCCTAACTAGGCCTCCAGTCTCCCCAGAGAACACAGCTGTGCTCTTAACTGGTCTGTGGTTCACTTTCTCAGCAGTAAGTAATGTGGGCCACCCTAGGGACCCTTTTGGGGATGAAGTGCTCTTTCAGGGAGGGCTAGGATTGATTAGCCAAGCCTACATAAAGGTCAGCAAATGGAGATGAGGCCCACCCCCAGCTGTTTCCTCCTAAGCAACCTCAACTCCAGGCTAGAAGGACTCAAGGATAAGAAACTAGGCACATGTCCTCTCAAAAGCTCCAAAGTTTTAGAGAGAAAGTGGAAATAAACCGGGAACCTTGTGGGAAGCTGGATCATGGGGCCTGTGACTAGGAAATGTGGTGCTGACAGAACCCCTGGGATGCTGTTTGACTCAGGCTAGGGGTGACTTTAGGAAATGCTCAGGGACCATGATGGCTCAGCTCTTAAGGCTGCTTATCCCCCGGTTTGATACCTGTGATGGATCCCTGGAATCCACATGGTTGGGGAAGAACACTAATTTCCGCTGATGTCCAAGTTGCCCTCTGACTTCATGATCACTCTGATCTACGCACACGCATGTGCACACGTGCACACACACTCATACGCACATACAATCAATTAATGAAATTTAAAGAAAGAAAACCCTCGAGGCCATGACCTGGGTGACCATGAAGAATTGTGCAGGTGCCCAGCCAAGAAAGACAGCAAGGCGGGTGACTAAAGGATCATAGCAGTCAATAGCGACACCGCTGTCTCCTTCGTTCATGCTCCTTTGATCTCTTCCTCTCCTTTGCCTTGACCTCTGTCTCCTTTAATCCCCCCTTCCTCTCCCTCTTCTTCCTATGGGCAGTCTCAAAACAGCCATGCTGTGTGAAGAAAGGGCAGCAGGCCCAGGCAAGCCAGATGGTAAAGACTCCTGAGATCTTGCAGGCAAGTGTTGCCCACTCCCTTCTTGCATGGGCGTCTGGAATCCTCCCCACACTTAGAACTGGATTCCTTGTTGCCTTCACCCCAACCAGGAACCTGGCTTAGGACTTCTGATCCTCTTCTGTCTGTGTCTGAGACTCTGGGCTTACCGAGAGATAAGGTTGCAAAGGAAATGTGTCTTCCCATGCTCAGATTTCAAAGCCCAGCCCCACAGTGACTGCCTCCTGCCCCTCAACAGGGCTAGGAGCAGCTGTGTAGCAGCCAAGGAGCCTGCTGAGTCCCCTTCCCCCAGCAGCACCCGCAGCTCAGCATGAGGGATACCTCCCATATTTTTTCCAAAATGACTTGTCCCCCTTTCTCCCATCAACTCTTCAGTAATAATAAAATCACCTGAACAGGAGCAACTGTCGGAGATGAGATTTGCACAAAACTGCATGCAGTCCTTTACAGCATCCCAGTTTGGTACGAATAGTCACCAAGGACAGACAGAAAAAAAAAGCCACTTCCTCAAAGCCTCGCAGCCACCAAGACACAAAGCCCACATTCAGTCAATGTCAGCCGACTCGGGCCTGCTCCCTCTGTTCATTGCCTTGGTACCCATTGGGTAGCAGTACCACTCACTTAGCTAAGTGTATGCAAGAGACTGGAGCCCCAAACCTACCCCCCTTGTGGGAACAAACAAATGAGGGAGAAAAAAAAACCCGAAAATGCGCAGCCAAGCAGCATCTTGAAAATGCACCCAGGCTGCAAGGACAGAATAGATCCACATGAGCTGGACTTGGAGCAGGGAAGGAGTGCCGAGCAGGGCAGCAGATTGCTGCAAGGGAGCAAGGGAGTAGGAAAGACCCCTTGCAAGAGGGGAAGGCTAGCAACAGCCCCAAAGTCCAAGCAGCTACGGGTGGAAGTTCAGAAGCTGGGAGATGAGAAATAGCTTAAGAGAGGACAGAAAAACAGTCTGTTGGTGGGAGGTGGAGGGAGGGGCCCTTCTGAGAATGCTGCTCCCCTCTCCGTGTGTGTGTGTGTTTGTGTACATGTGCATATGTGTATGTATATGTGTGAGTGTATGGATCTTTGTGCATGTGTGTTCATGCGTGAATGCGTGCATG
This sequence comes from Bramus lutescens, assembly GCA_001685075.1. NCBI lineage: Eukaryota > Metazoa > Chordata > Mammalia > Rodentia > Cricetidae > Bramus > Bramus lutescens. The sequence goes on from LOEQ01001251.1 coordinate 302,043, forward strand.
TGTGTGCATGCATGCATGTGCATATGTGTAAGTATATATATATATATATCTTTGTGCATGTGTGCACATGTGTGAGTGTGTGCATGTGTGTGTATAATTACTATATCAAGAATGTAGGAAGCATGCTCTGACTCTCACCAGGGGGAAGATATGATGCAAATGGCATCTGATGGAAGCCCCTCTGCCGGGCATCTGGGGTTAGCAGAGATGACCTATCATGAGCCCACCAAGGGACATGGCTGACCTAAGCCTCAGTTGAGTTGGTCTGATTAGAACACCTAATAATCTCAATGACAAAATTGTTCTTGAAGTTTTCTAAAGTTCATTTTGCAAATTTAAAGTTAACTGCACCCTGAAACAGTGCCTAGCTGAAAGATGAAAGTATGCATTTGAGAGTAAATCAAAGTTTATTTTGTTACAGTCGCCTTGACTTGTACTTGGTTGTGATTTGGGCTGTAGAAAACTGAGTCAGGAGATCAGGGGAAGTTCAGCTCTGGTCACCGAGCAGGCACTGATCTTGCCACCATTCCCATTATGATGGGAGGGTTTTCCCCCTTCTTCTAAAATCGCCCCTGGAGAGATCAAGGACTTTTAGGGGACCTTCCAAGGTCAGTGCTGTGTAAGGCAGCAGTTTAAGAAATAAGATTCCACCCCAGGCCCCAGCCTTTGGCTTACCTGAGCTTCCAGTACTGAGCCATAAAAGCAGTCCCCACAGCCAGAAGCATCTCTCCCAGAGGCCAGGAGGCATTGCTGAGCTGGAGTCTTGGAGCCAGTCTGAAGGAGAGTCCTAAGGATCACATAGCCCAGCCTCCCACCAAACATGCAACACCCACTTGGGACTTAGTAATCATTAACTGACTCCATGACTTATAAAGTAAATAAATACATAACTCTTCCTATTTGCTTAACCTCCGGAGTTTTCAGTTTCTTCTTCTCAATGAAAATGAGCACCCTTCCCACACTTTTTTTTTTTTCTTAAACCAAGGCACGTTGAAACACACTGTTCTTCCTCTCTGCGCCAAACAAGATCAGGAAATGACTTTCCACACCACTCCCATTTCCCATTATGAAATGTCAGTGATGAGCAGGCCAGCCTTTCATCTCCTCGTGGTTACAAAACTCTCACTGTGATGGAATTTCTGTGGACAAGCTTGGCCCTGGGAAGAACGAGCCATCGGAGGCTGGAAGCCTCTTTCACTTTTGGATCCCTGGGGCCTCACCCAGGGTACAGCCAACCACTGTGCACACCTACTGGACAGGGTGAGAGGAGACCAGGTGTGGCTCTGCAGAGTGTTGCCTTCCACAGCCTTCTGGGGTTAGAATGTGAAGTCTAACCTCTCAAAAGACTTCCTGCTGCTGAGTGCACAGGTAAAGGAGCAACAGTAGAAAGGAGGTGACATAGCAACACTGTCAATGGAAGGGCTAGTGCTGGGCCTGGAGCCATGGAATCTGACTTATCATGGGGTATCCTCACTCTGAGGGGTAGCGGAGACCACAGGGAGGGGTTTCCTTGCAGCCTAGGACAGAGCAGCGCTCCTGATAGGCCAGCGGTCCTGTCATGGATGCACACTGTCACAGGGCAGGGACCTGATAGCAGGCAGGCTCTGTGAAGGGAGTGCTGTTGACATGTGTGTTTACAGCCCTACCAGGGAGCATCGAGAAAAAGTGATAGAGAGTAGGTGTTTAGAGCAAGACAGTTTAGGCCCAGAGCATGGGCACTGCCCTAGAAATATCCCTGGGGCAACCTAGGCAATTGGTGAGTCCCTGACTCAGTGACAGACCTGGTCTTAACAGGGGAATCAGCAGACAGGGACCTTTGGTCTGCACTGTGTGTGTGTGTGTGTGTGTGTGTGTGTGTGTGCAGAACAAGGCACAATAAGTGAGGACAACAGCCAGGCACAGATGAACCATCTCCGACTGACCCAGCTCCCCTTTCTTGCTGGTCGTCCTCCAGAGCAATGGCAGACCATGCAGGGAGCACAGCATCCGGAAACAGCAGAGAACTGACCAGATGAATCTGGGCCCCGCTCCAACCCTTCCGCCTCCTCTTTCCCAGAAGCAGGAGGATCATCAATGTCTTAACCCACAGAATAATGTGTCTCTTGTGTATAACACTCAGGGCTGCCTGCTCTTTGAGTCCCCCAGCTATTGTGCAAGTGAAACACATACCGGGGGCGGCACTCCTGGGTCTTGGGAAACTGGCTGAAAATGCATCCTAGGCTGTGTTCTCTGAGGGTCGTAAGTCTGCTTCCTATAACTTCGGAAGAGGAGAGGGAGTCCCGTCTTGGTCTAAGACAAGTTAGTAAGGAGACTGCAGTGAAGCCACTTCTCACTATCTAAAGGCTGCTGGAGAAAGAATGTCATAAGCCCTTTGTACCACACCACAATGTTTAGACCCTGTTCTGGTTTTCGGTTTGTGTGTTTTGTTTTGTTTTTAGCCAGGGCAGTGTTGACAATTGAACCCTAGCCCTTTTACACTAGACAAGGGCTGTGAAACTGAGCTACACCCCAGTCACAACTTTCACCTTTAAAACAATAATACTGCTTTTCCAGATGGAGACCTGGGCTACGTTTGTCCAGATAGGTCAGATGGAAGGGTGAGATTTCTCAGAATAGAAAGATGCTGAACCCACAAACGACTCCAAGGCTCTGTCTGTGCTGTAGCTTTGGAATGAAAGTTTGGTGCTAAAATTTTATGGCTAATGTTTGTTCTTAAACTAAAAATTGTGAGTCTTGCAGGCTTATCTCTGTGGTGCAGTATTGCAAGGCAGAACCAAGGGACACCCTCGGGAAACAAAGACATGTGGGTCCCTTGGATTGAGTGAACAGTTTCCCAAGCGGTGGAAGAAACTGGTTTGAAGTGGTATGTCTGGGGCTTTCCCTGTATCTCCCATTTTATCACAGGCTGGCAGAAAGAAGACGCCAGACACACTTTTTAAAGAAATGTCACCAGCGCTTAGATAGCAGTTTCCCACTGTCACTCTTCCTTTGAGTATTTGCCACATGTCACATATTTGTGCATGCAAAGCATATAATCCACAGGACCAGTGATGCTACTATCTCTACTCTGCACATGGAAATCAAGACAGAACCAGGCTAAATAACTCTCCCAAGTCCACACAAAGTGCCGAGAAAGTTTTTAATCTGAAAAGATGACACCACATTTTTATCCTCTAAATGTGGCTACTATTGTGGGTGGTCCATCGCCTCCCAGAAGCCCTCGAGGCAGGCGGCATCCCTACCTTCCATTAGTCCTACATGGGCTCCCAAAGGCAGGCTTCTGCATGGCATCAGAGCAGGCCTTCCTTAGTTCTAACGGCCCATCTGGCACCATTTCCTAAAGCAAAAGTGCCACCTGCCCGAGTCTCCCGCATTCAAGGCTGGGGGACCCAGAAAGCCCACTTGAACCTCAGATGCTACCTCCTCCACTGAGCTGTCACTGGCAGAGGTCCTTCTGTTGGAGACTGTTTTTTCTCGAGGCTGCGTTCAACAATCCCCTTATCGGTTTCAGCCTCTCAATCACTGTCACATCCTTCCACTTACCAGTTGTCCTAACATGAACTTGAAGGTTTTATTTAAATAACCTGTTGTGGGGTGGGCAGAGGTGTTTTCAGAGTAGATAGCCTAGGCTTGCCTGGAACTCATTGTGTAGACCAGGCAGATCTTACATTTACTCTGTAGCCCAGGCTAGCCTCAAAATTGTGACAATCTTCTTGTCTCCGCTCCAGAATGCTGGATTCACAGGCATGGAATGCCCTGCCCAACTTAAACTTTCATAAATGTCTTTCGGCTAGAATACCTATTTGAAGAAAGCCCAGGAAGTACAGAGTTACTTTCATCCGCTAGCATTGAGCAACATAGCCCAGGGTGTGCTGGGGAGGGCTGTGGTTGGAAGCACGGTTCTCTATCGATAAATGGAAACTTCCGTCCACAGCTTCACAGATGGGAGAAATCAAGGAACTCTGCCCAGACGTCGCGTCCTGTGCATCTCCTCTATCTGTTCCCCATTTGTAGCCTTTATAACAAGCTGGTGACCCAGATGAGTCTCCGAGCAGTGCAAGCTGCCCCAGGACTTAATCAGCTGTAAGAAGGAAGTTGTGGGAAGTCTGGCTTACAGTCATGATACACACACAGGTCAGTCTGGGACTTGTGAAGGGAGTCTCAAGCGGGAAGTCTTGTGGGTTGGAACCCTCAACCTATGGATCTGATGCTAACCCTACATGGATGGCATCAACACAGGATTTGAGGCAAGCAGCTGGTGCCTTCTGGGGAGGGCTGAGGGTCTAGAGAAACAACCGCCTCAGATCTGCTGCTGTCAGGTGGCGTAGGAGTAAGGAAAAGATTTCAAAGTTTATCCCATCTTTTATAGTCAAATACAGCACACAGCTCAGCTTCTCTCATCCTAGCTGTGATTTTGCATAGACAACAACAGCCCTCTGACCCACTGTACCATTGGTTTTGTTGCTCTGAATTGTTTAATGCAGAGCAACACATTGTCCCTCCTCTTCCTTTCCTTTCCCAGATGTGAAAACCCTTAGAGGCCACTCCTAAATCCCAAAGACTACATAGTGATAGTAATAATGGCAAGCCTGCCTACTACTTCGTATCTGGATGCACTGGTCTGATAGACTCCAGTTCTACCCTGCAGCAGCCACAGCTGCCAACAAAGGAAAGATGTATGTTTGCTTGTTCCAGTGAGGTAGAGAATGAGGGGTGATGGTGACTGTGGCTGGAGACTGGTGAATACATAACTTAGGACAATGTAAATTTTGCAGGTCATAGAGGAAACTGTTCCCCTAGCAACCTTAGGCAGCAAAGAAAGCAAATGATGCACACTGAGAGAGAGAGAGAGCTCTGTCTGTTCTGCACAGGACTGCCCTGGATCAGGAGAGCTCTGTCTGTTCTGCACAGGACTGCCCTGGATCAGGAGAGCTCTGTCTGTCATGCCTGCTGCACAGGACTGCCCTGGTTTTCAGCACATGTGTCCAATGGATACATATGACAGGCTCGTGTTGGGGCCTCACTTTTATTAATGTGTTCGGACATTATCCATTTCATTGATCATCTTTTTCTTAGTTCTCATCCTTCCTCTCGCTCCTCCCTCCCTTTCCCTGCTTTCCAAGGTCACTGGTTCAGAGTAGTATTTGAAGGGGAGGCTTGAGAAAACATGTCTGAAATCCTGGAATTTCCCAGGGTCCCTGTGATGAAGTGAGACTCGGCATGCAAACAGAACAGGATGTCTAGGGTCTTCTCTTGTTGTCTCTGTGGTTAAATCCCTACCCCAGATCTCAGCAGATGCTAACATGCCCATAAGTCTCCTGCACTTCCTCCCCCACATTTTAAATAGACCCAAGGGCTTAGAAAGGCAACCCCCAAACTAGTGTGATGAGATCTCCCTCCCACAAACCCAGTGAACACCAGGAAACTGAAATAGAACTTTCAGGAGTCAGAACTCTGTGGTTGTACTAAGGGAGGGAAATGGGTTCCCGTCCTTACCCTTGGCAGTGAGCCAGGTGAGGAAGCCTCCTGGAAGACTGAAGTGACCATATGGACTTAAATGTAGTGGCTGGACCTTTGCTAGGCCGTGTTCCCTTGAGACTGACCAAAAAGATACCCAGCCATCTCCCAACAGACTCAGTGTGGGAATTAGTGCTATGAATTAGGGCTGTGAGTGAAATGGAACAGGAGAAGACGACAGAAAAGCAGCATCAAGATACAAAGGAGGGAACAGACCCACTAGAAGACAACTAGCAGTTTGATGCCGTCAGCTTGCTATCTGTAAAGGTAACTTGGAGAGTTGTGGGGGACGGGAGGCTACCTAGCAATGGACGCTTAGCCCACACTGAGTAAGCGCCTACTTTGTACTTGGGCGCTGTGCAAGTGTCTGTGCAGAGAACGGAGACAAGCAAACAGATGATAACACAGTGTGTTCGGAGTCACAACAGGGCAAACACTGAGGACGGCTAACAGCAGCATCCAGCAGAGCAAGCTTGCACAGCTCGGGGACAACAGGAATCCACCTGAGAAAGTCAGTGCCACAACGCCAAAGAAGCAACAGATTTAGGAGAGGACTTGGTGGCGCACCTTGTATCATGCTGCTCGGGAGGCAGAGGCAGGCAGATCTCTGAGTCAGACCAGCCGGGACTCATATTAAGGCCCTGTCTCAAAAAGAAGAGGGAGGACGAAGAGGAGGAGGAGGACATGATAGTTTTAAAGTACCAGGGCTGGGGATGTAGCTCAGCTCACAGAATGGCTGCCTAACGAAGCACGAAGGTCTAGGTTTGATCCTCAGCACTGGGCACGATGTTGAATGTTTGTAATCCCAATACACAGGAGGTAAAGGCAGGTAGACCATCTTCAGGTACTTGAGGAATCAGAGACAACCTAGGCTATAGAGCCTTTCAAAAAAGAAAGAGGGGAGGATAGAGGGAGAAAGGAAGTAATGTACATTAGTGCCTTTGGATGGAGAACACTAGCAGATGGAATAGTTTGAGTAAGATTGGCCCCCCAAAGGCTCATATATTTGACCGCTGAGTTGCCACTATTTGAAAGGATTAGGATTTACTGCCTTGTTGGAGGAAGTGTGTGTCGGGGGATATGCTTTGAGGTTTCAAAAGGCCATGCCAGGCCTAGTCTTTCTCTTCCTGTTGCCTGCAGATCCAGATGTAGAACTCTCAGCTACCTCTCCAGCACCATGTCTGCCACTGCGCTTCCTGCCATGATGACAATGGATTAAACCTCTGAAACTGTAATGGAGTCCCAATTAAATGCTTTCCTTTATAAGAGTTGCTGTGAGCATGGTGTCTCTTCACAGCAAGAGAACATTGGCTAAGATAACGATGCTCTTAGGATTCCCACTGGGTCCCTCTGTTCTCAGGCTTTATAACTTGCCAATGCGTTCAGGACATTCACACAGACAAGCTGAGACGTCGCTGGGAGTTGACAGCTTCCCTGGGGATGGTCCTTAACCCATCAAAAGTCGGTGGATGCACACTCAAAACTGGCATGGCATTTCATGAGGACAACGCTAAGGACTGCCTCAGGCAGAGGACCCCCCATAGAAGGCACCTCAAATGGCCATGGGGATTCTTGCTCATTCACACAACCTGTGTGGCTCCCTTCATTCCTGGTCTCACTTCCCTGTTCTACTTCCTGGAATTGCCTCCCAAATAAACTCCTTGGGCTCAAATCTTTGCCCGAGTCTTCTTGGGGTAGGTGGGGTACCCAATCAAGGAAAACTCAGACAAAGCATTTGGAACAATTCTATGATAAAAAAAAAATGGAGATTCAAATACAAGATGCTTCTGGAAGGGGAAAAGCTGACACCATCAACTGAAATAAAAAGATTCTCAAACAGAGATGAACCTGGGGAGAGCAGGGAAGCATGGGATTACAAGAAGAGCGTGTGAGATGGCAGAGCTAAAGGCACCCAAGGAACTTGTCCTCACAAAAGTCTGAGCATGAGATTAGAATACTTGAACAGACTGAGCAGAACCATGGCTATGGAGAAAGAAGTCACCAAGAAAAGAAAGGAAAAGAAAACACCACCCTCTCCTAGGGGCCAAATGCAGGGTCTTCTTTTGACCCAAGAGAATATAAAGCCCGCGCTGCCTCTTCCAGCCGCTGTCGATACTCCAGCTTCTCGTAGTTAGAAGGGTTGACTCCTTTAAAACCGTGCATCACTCCCCACCAGCAGCCGGCGATGGCTGCTGTGGAATCGCTGTCTCCACCATGGAAAAAGGCTCTGTGTGCAAGTTCCTTCCAGGAATCCCCTGCAGCCAGGAGGGCATCATAGGCGATCATGGGGGCATCGTGTCCACTGCTGCCGCCCCAACCAGAGTAACTCAGGGAGATGTAGAACTGGTCCCTCTCCTTCACCCCGAAGGGTTGCTGGAAGATGGGAGCTGACTTGCCATCTGAAATTCCTCGAAGTTCCAGGTACTTTTCCCATTCTTTCTGGAAGTAAGACCTGCGGAGGGGAAAATCAATTTTAAAAAACTAATGTCAAAAGCTATATGGAAAAGTACCAGGTAGATATGTAAATAGAGAAAAGTCCAGAATGACTTCAGCTCCTCATACTAGTGTCATAAACTCATAGGGAAAAAAAAAACTGCATTGACTCTACAAGCCATTCATC
>LOEQ01001251.1:321149-340447 GCA_001685075.1 Bramus lutescens
CAACCATCTGTAATGAGGTCTGGTGCCCTCTTCTGGACTACAGGCATACATGCACACAGAATATTGTATAAATAAATAAATATTAAAAAAGAAAAGCTATATTAAATGGCTTGCAGCTAAACTTTGATTACTTTAAAGGCACAAAGCCTGATGTTTTTTAAAATATTTTTTGTCCCACCAGTAGGCATAAGCATCCCTTTTGTGACCACGTAAAAGGAGTATTTAAAGAAAAATATTAATTAAAAAAAGCAAAACTTAGATATGCACCATAATTCTAAGAAGTGGGCAGTAATTCCAGAGAGTAAACAGGCAGGGAGGCTTGGTGGTGACCATACTTGAACTGGCATCTGACTGTTAGGGAAAGCTTATCCTCCCAAGCAGAACAGAAAGACTGCTTGCTGCTGGGGAAGTCCTTGCTGCTGCCCCTGGCTGCCTCCCTGGGTGCAGTGGCTGGTTCCCCCAAGCCAGGGCTTCCCAGCCTTTGGGAGAGACCTGCCAGGACATTTTGAAATCTTTGCTGGTGAGTTCCAGCAAGTGGCCTCTACTGCTGCCTTCTTGTTTTTGCTGGCTTTCCGGCATGTCTGGCAACCCAAGCACAGCTTCATTTCCCGAACTTGCAAGGCCTTCTATGTTCCAGCCAGTCACACACTAAGGGACTCCACTGGCCCCTGGGCTCTCAGTAGATGAAAACGCAGCCTTCAGGATAAAACAAAAACAAAAACGAGCAGGAACAATGGGTGCTTTGTTGGAGTGATTTTTCTTCCATACCCACTGTGCCCAACTGCCTTCACTGGCCTGCCTGGACTAGCCACAGTTAGTTAGCTCTCATTGCTGGTTCTAGATGACTCCTGGACACGTACAGTAAAGAAATTCTAGCAGGAGACAGTTAGTTGTCTTTCCAGTCTGCTTCTCCACCTTTGGAGGTGTCAGTCCCTCATGCCTGGGTCATACTCCATCCTGAAACTGCTCTTTGAAGGGAAATCCTGAAGATTAGGGCGCGGCGCCTTTAAAGAAGTCGTGGGCCATCTGAGGAGGCACTCAACTAAGCCCCAACAGAAATATGCCAGAGGCTCAGGGGAGATGCCTTCTGAAGTTCTGCAGCCCTATACAGAGCCTTCCAGTGGGCAAAGCCCTTCCAATACTGAAACTGGCTCCATGGGTCCTCACTAGCTATGCTGAAGATGTTGTGCTAGGACAGACAGAGAGAACAATCTGCATAATTACATTGATATACAGTTCTAAATGTGTAAACAACTCAACAGAGGAAGAAGACAGAGGGGCAATTTCAGAAGCCATGAAAATGCTAGGGGGGATACACAGGTGTTCATTATTTCTATTGGTGGATGGCGTGTATCCAACTGAATATTTTAAATATTTGTAGCTTTTTACTCTGTTGTGTTGTTCTTGTTCTTGTTTGTTTTGTTGTTGTTTTGTTTTGTTTTTCAAGACAGGGTTTCTCTGTTTAGCTCTGACTGTCCCAGACTTTGCTCTGCAGACCATGCTGGTCTCAAACTCAGATCTGCCTGCCTTTGTTTCCCAAGATCTGGGATTAAAAGCATGTGCCACCATGTCTGACTGCCTTTTGCTATGTTTTAATTTTTACTATGCTTTACTATATCTCAACAAAGTTATTAAAAGTAAATAATTATGTATATAAATCTTAAATCTTGCCCTCCCTAGAAAGACATAGTGCAGGGGAAATTCCACTTTTCATTTAAGTCATGAAATTTCTCTTTAGTTTTATGAACAGAATTAAGTTTCCCTTTTCAGCAAAATTTGGAAACCATGACCTTTTGTTCAAGATCATATTTATAACATTATGTTGATAATATGCTGTGAATACATAATAAAAGGCAACTGTCTGGTTCACTTTTCAGGAAAAGTCCACAAGAAGGGAGAAGGAAAAGGAGAGGGTAATGGGAGGGAGGGGGAGAGTGGACACTTGCTTCATTTTAGGAAGCTTGAGCTGCAATACCCTACTAAGTCTTTAATACACTCTGCACTCTCCAGACATTTCTAATCGCAGTCCCCATGACCACACTGCCCTGTCCCCAAAGCACCAAGACCCTTGACTTTTCCTATCTGATCGCTGTCTCCTTACTTCCCTTCTCAGAGAAAATGAAATCAGAAAGTCCAAAGAGTGACATTCCAATCTGTGTTCTGTCCGGCAGAGGATGGGGTGTCACAGCCAAATGTAACTCTTGGTGCCTGGAATCCTACAGCCCGGGGCACTCAGTTTCCAGAACCAGCAAGAGGTCCCTGCAAGAAGCCTCCAGATTATCTCCGCACCAATAAGATTCAGATTGGGTGAGACGTCTTTCTTTTTAAATAGGGGCAAGGCCAAAATCCTCTCGCTGTAGGTAAATTTTTAGAAAGAATATACACATAAAAGTAAAAATCTGGAAGTCGATTTTCTTAAAATTACCAGGGTCGCACTCTTTGAAAAGGATGTCCACAGGGCTATCACTCCTCGGTTAGAAGACCCTGCCTTTGTCCTTCTGATGAATCTTCTGACCAGGAGGCCTAGCAGGACACCAGCAGGAATGATGCTTGGGAGGTGGCCCTCTCAGGCCCCATCAGCCAGCCAGTGCTTGCCGTAGCCTGGGCCTGACAGCATAAGGGCAGTGTTGACATGACAAACCTCTGTTCCCACCTCTTCCTTTTGTATGCTCTCCTTTGCTTCCTAGCCTAGGGAGGCCCACAGATCTCAGGCAGCTGTCATATTCCTCCATCAGTCTACTTCAACAGACCACAGGGCCTTCTGCAACACTGAAAGGTAAAGTAGAGACAGCAACTTAATTTGTGATTTTTTTTCTTTTGGTCAGAAAAACTTTGCTTCCTAGTAACATTAAGTCAGTATTTTAGACATTTCTTGTTAGGAACAATCTTTTAAAAAATGAATATATATTTATTTATGATGTACACAATATTCTGTCTGTGTCTTTGCCTGCAGTCCAGAAGAGGGCACCAGACCTCATTACAGATGGTTGTGAGCCACCATGTGGTTGCTGGGAAATGAACTCAGGACCTTTGGAAAAGCAGGCAATGCTCTTAACTGTGTTAGGAATAATCTTAAGATAAGCTTCTTCGCTGATGCAAATAATTCCAATCAGAACAAATTAGACCAAATCAAAGATGCCCACATTTAATAAATGTTCCACCGGGGAGCATGGTGAGGGAGAGAGGGAGAGAGAGACGGGGGGCACGCAAATCCAAAAGACCACATATTCCACGGCAGCCTAAATAGCCTGTGGGAGTGGTCCTGACCTTTCCTGGGGAGGGGTCAGCATTTGGCAGGCTTTTCCAGAGGTGGACCAAGGCCACTCCTAGGAGATGGGACCTGAAATGGAGGTTTTTTTTGTTTCATTGGTGCTTCAAGGATGAGTGCCAGGGGCTGGGGTGATGCTTTCAATCAATCATCCCAGACTGCTTGGATATAGGGGTGTTAGAGGGCTGGGGTCTCACTTTTAATCAAACATCCAGAGTCCTTGAATATAGGGGTGGTGGCTCAAGTCTGGCTACTTCCTGCAGGCATGGGGCGACATGGGCAGGGGTACCTGGGTGTTGGTGAGCTCATGCTCAGGGAGAGGTGTGGCTGGAGCAGCATCTGGTTTAATGTCATCCTGAAGTTTTCAGGCAGCTGCCTTTTAAGGGAGATGAGAAGACAGGTGGCTAGGAGAAAAAATATTGTTTTTTGGTCCTATGAATGGGGCTAGCCATGGGAAGTCATTAATTGCCAGAAAGAATGGGCCAGAGAAGTGCCCTGGCTGTACAGATGGGGCTCGGGTCTATAATTGGAACGCAATAGCATATAAAGCCAGATTTTAGTTGGTAGGTGTCCTTGATCCAGGAGAGTTGATCCAATGGTAAAGTCCCAGGAGCTGGTGCAGATGTTTGGCATTGTCTGGAGAGTGCTTTGTCTTGGCCCAGACAGCAGTAATGACCTGTAAAATATGCTTGAAACTGGGTGGGGTTAAAACAGGCTCTGCAGTCTGTTAGCCTTTACTAGACTTTTGAAAACACAATAGAACTTTTTCCCGGAAACTGTATGTATATGCCAAATGCCATTAGACAGACAATTAAAGGGAGTTTGGAACTCTGGATTTTTAAGATGCACCTGAAATCTGTTAATCCTGAACTATGAAGGCTGTGAAAGAGGCAAACCTTTCTGTATTTTTGTAGGAGATTTAACAAATGAAGCAATGAGCTACTAGTTCCTTAAGTCATCAAACGCCATTAGACAGATCTGGGAGGGGTAAATCAGCAAAAATGAGACAGCTTTTTAGCTACACAGGCAATCCCAAGTCTCTCCTAGTCCTTAGAGAACACCAGTCTTAGAAGCAGTGCTTGCCATTAGCTGCTGAGTATGAGAGACCCAAAGATTTTTCCTGTGGGGGGAAGATTTAGTCTACCTGTCTTGGCAAGATGAGAAGATCGATTCCCCAGAGGTATCCAGGAAACTAAAGAGGTGGAAGGCCACTTTTTGCTGTGTGGGTGGCTTTGCCAAACCCAAAGGCAAGCCTGGAAGCAGAAGGTCTTCTGTCTTCTTGGAGGAGCTAAAGGGTGCTGCAGAAGCTGCATGTCTGTGTTAGAAGCTCTTTTGTTAAATGCCATACCCTCAGATCTGTAAAGACACTTGGGTACCATTATCTGTTATTTTTAACTGGGCATATAAACTAAACTTATCCAATTAGTTACAGTTTACCAATGCCAGTGAATGTAAGAAGATTAAAAGGAATATTTTTAATAAGTCAGAGAATACTAGCACATGTGGGTACTCTTACCCAAGATGGCAGAAAGGTCAAAATGGAGGCTACCCATGTGTTTGTATTTTTTCAAAGCTGCTGTAATCTGGAGTTATAAGTTTTACTGATCTTAACATTTCTATGCCATTTTCTTCATGTAGCTACACTCATGCACCATAGTTGCTATCATTTTCCTTCCCCCCTCCCATAAACTTCCTTAGCTTTAGAAGGAACACCATGCACCTCTAACACACTCTGACTCCTGCTGTCTTATTCTGGGTTCTCTGCACAGCAATGTTAAAGACAAAGACCTGAGTGAAAGTTAAGAAACTTGAATGGATAGAGAGTAAACAAGAGAGGTGAGATCCAATACAAAAAACCTTACCAAATTGATGGCTGTTAAAGACAGTGGTTACTAATGGATTGAAAGCATCACCCCAGCCCCTGGCATTCATCCTTGGGGCACCAATGGAGCAGGAAGCTCCAGTTCAAGTCCCCTCCCCTGGGAGTCACCTTGGTCCCGACCCCACCTCTGGGAAAGCCCCCCAAACACTGACACCCCCCTAGGGAAGGTCAGGACTACTCTCACAGGCAATTTAGGCTGCTGGAGAAAAAAGAACATGTGTGTTTGGTCAAAAGTGAGATCCCAATCCCCTAATACCTCTATATCCAAAGAGGCTGGAATGTAATATTGAGTTGAAAGTGTCACCCCAGTCTGCCAAGTGCTCGGACTCCAATTCCCAGCCTACTAAGCACTGACCCCTCCCTGGGGAGGGTCAGGACCACTCCCACAGGGTATTTAGGGCAACAGGTGGTTTTGGGTTTGCATGTGCTCTCCCTCTGTCTTCCCCGTCATGTTCCCAGCCATCGGAGAGTGCACCGTTTATTAAACATGGGCATTTAATTTGGTCTAATCTGGTTTAATTGGAGTTCTTTGAGCCAGCAGAGAGGCCCATTTTAAGATTTTTCCTAACAGCATGCTCTTTGGGTTTTGCATGGTGTCCCCCCCACACTCTCCCCCTCACCATGCTCCAAGCCACCCAGGAGCGATGCATTTATTAAACATGGGCATCTTTTATTCAGTCTAATCTTGTCTGATTGGAATTGTTTTCGGCGGCAAAGAGGCTCCTCTTAAGGTTATTCCTAACAGTTACTCCCTCCCACAGGACTTTCTGGGAGCCCTGTGAAGGTCTTTAAGAACTTCTACCTGGGAGACAAAGGGGAAAGCAGCTACCTAGCTGTTCTCAGCTTCTTGGGCCAAGGTAGTCCCACAGACACCCACTTCCCCACAATTAAGGTTCTGCATGCTTGAGTACAGAACTTCCAAGGGTATTCCATGTCAAGGCCACAGGAGAGGCCTAGGTCAGTCAGAAGTCAACTGTGAAAACTGTAGGCTCGGTCAAGGACCTGCCCGTGCAGAGATTCCCTGTTCAGTGTGGCTGGCTGCTTGTCCATGGGTCCTCCCACATTCCACATATAGGGTCCCAGGCAGTTCAAACTGGCTGCAGATAACAGTTGTGGGTGGGAGGTGGGGCTGGAGCCTTCTTTGTCCCATCCCGTGATGTTTTCATTGTGCTCCTTGAGCTACACCAGCTGTAGTAAGGTGAGTGTAGCCTGCCATCGGATGTGACTGCAGGGAGCACACTCTATGAGGATGGGCAAGATGCAAATGCAGTTAGGATGGTTTAATACACAGAACCCCACCCCCAATGCCTACTATGTCTGAGCCAGACAGCTGTAGCTACAGTAGGTAGGAAAACAGTAACTCAGTATGAAAACAGAACCCCAGATCAGTGTGGAAGCAGTCGGGATGACTCCCACACCACTGTCCAGGCAGAGCCAGTGCCTGCCCCTTGCTCTTCCTCTTCTTAGACAGCCAAAACTCTCACCACGGTTAGTTCATCCCCATGGTGAGGGCAGCCTGCTGGGCGTCTTGCCCAAGTCACACTCTCTCAAAGAGCAAGGGAGCTTCCTCAAGGTTTTGGTAAAGGGAAGTTGGAAAGGGGAAATTCCGTCCCCCTGCTGTGTTAGTCATAAAGACGACAGCAAGAAGAGAAGGCTGTCAGTGGGCCCCACCTTTTGATTCTTAAGACACAAGAAAAAGACATCTTCTTCAGCGAGTAAGTAAATACATTTATGATTTTTCAACCGTGGGAAACCTTAGTAGAACAATTTAACACCAACCTGACCTCTTTTCTTTTCTTTTTAAGACAACAGCTCCCATATCCCAGGCTGGCCTCCAACTTGCCATATAACCCAGGATGATCTGGAACTTCTGATCCTCCTGTCTCTCCAGTGTCACCACACTGTTCATACAACTCTGGGGATCGAACTTGGGGCTTCCTGCATGGTAGACAGACATTCTACTGACAAAACCACCTCCTCAGCCCCAACTTCACTGCTTTTAAAACAAGCATACAATTGTGACTTGCCCTCAGAGGAGTCTCCTGAGATCTCTTGTTCTCACAGCTGTGGCATTTCAACACTCTTAGAAAATACCATCAGAATTCTTTTGCATTTCCTGGATGCTAGCCAATTATTTCTATAGGCTGACCTTGAGTTTTTCTAATCAATAAAATGCTAATGGAAAAGTCTTCAAACTTACAGGTTATAGCGTGGCTAGTGAGAGACAATCTGGTATTGCTCGGGGATAGCTCCAAAAGAGGAGATCCACACATCTGGCCAGTTGTAGGTATGACGTCATTCATTTTCATTTCTCAATTTTGATACGTTTACTGGAAAAAAACATAAACAAGCCTCTTCACATTATACGGCGTAGTCTAAATACATAGTGTTTGTCGTGTGTCTTTT
Organism: Bramus lutescens; assembly: GCA_001685075.1. NCBI lineage: Eukaryota > Metazoa > Chordata > Mammalia > Rodentia > Cricetidae > Bramus > Bramus lutescens. The sequence goes on from LOEQ01001251.1 coordinate 328,706, forward strand.
CTTTGCTCTTTTTTAACTGGGACACCCCTCCGTTGGATGAAATCCTGTAGGAGTTATTGTGTAAGATCTGAGGTTCTTGATATCCTGTTACTATATAAAACACCACCCTGGACAAATACATGTTTGCCAGTCCCTCGGTGTTTCTGTGTGTGATTGGGGGGTAGGGGTGGGGGTGGAGGGTAATGGGGGTGGGATTTAAGCTTTCTTGGACTGGCTGATACTGAAGGGTCTCTGTGCTTTTCATTGTTGTTGTTTGTGAAATGGGGTCTCACTGTGTTCTGATGTTAGCCACACCCCCAAGCAGAGAACCCTTTCACCCAACTGTGGCTAATTCTCGGAAATGTCCAGAGCAAGTCACCTCCCCTAGAATCCCCTCCACCTTTAAATTCCCCTCATGGCCACACCCTGATTTAGAGGCCACTCAGATTAAGAACTCTCACTCCTCAGTCATCATAGACGGGAGAGTTTTCAGCTTAGTTCACTGCAAGCAACGACTCTTATTAGTTTCTGTTTCAGGTTGTGAAACACAGCCTTCGGGAACTCAAGAACTGTCCCATCTCCGTGGAGCCATAGAATTGTCTTCAGCATCTGCCTGGTGTCTACCATCCAGGCTTCTCTACTGCTCTGTTTCCCAATTTTTGTGAGCCTAGGAAGTGCCCGGGCTCCCCCTGGCTCTGGCTTCCTGGCTTTCACCATCTAACCAAAGCATCTGAAGCTATGGAGTGCCGACTGAGGCAGGATACACCGCGACCCAGGTGTCCACTTCTCAGGCTCATTCATCTCTTTGTGCTGCTGGTTGGTCTATTTCGAATGTCTTCAGGTAAGGAAGGAACTTCCAGGAACTTGACTTAATCTCCATGGGTTTTGAGGAAGACGCTATTCTCTGTGCTGGCTCCCTCAGCTTACTTTGTAGCCGTCTTCTTCTGCTCACTTTGTGAACCGGAGGGACCCTTCAGTGTGTTTCCAGAATACTTTAAAGCTAAGAAAGTTCTGGTTCAAAGACAGTAAAAGGATGTATAGGTTCACACAGCAAATTAGAAACCAAGTTAAATCAAGAACTTCAACTCTAACATAGAAGTAAGGACAGTATTGTTTTAACAACACATACATCCAGGGAGCAGCTTAGGGCCGTGGCCTCCTCCATCTACAAGAGATGTTCGATCACATCTTGTTATGTGTCTACAGCCTTGGTCTGGGATTCTGGTTTTCAAAGTATGTTTCTACTCTATGACTCAATTAATGTGGCCCTCCTCTAAGACCAAACAACGGTGACCTCTTCCGTTTGGTGGGTAGTTGAGAAATGTTATCTTCTTAGTGTGAAATCTTTCTCTTAATATTTCTTCTCAGGTTTTACTTTCTTCCAGTGTGTCAACACTGACATCTGACTGCTAGGATGTAGTGCAAAATGATTGTTTTTTGAGTTGTTTCTGATGAGCTGTGTGTTTCATATGTGTTCTTCAAAGAGCGTTTTGCTCTCAAGGTGATTCTGCTTCTATGTCGGTGGTCTGAAGGGAGCTGGACTTCAGGCACTATCAGAAGGAGTGAGGGCTCTGCTCAGGTCATGGTTTTCTTGGGAACTGCCATCCACCACATCCTGAATGACCTTTTTTTAAAGGTCTGGAAACAAAAGATCTGCTTTCTAAGGAATAGCGTATAAACTGTTTCTCACAAACGAGGAGGAAGCCAGAGTGCCAGATGGCAATGCGGAAACTAGACTCTCAGAGGCCCTGGTGTCAAATCATTCACCTAAAATCCTGCCCAGAATATCTAAGAATATGAGAGGCAAGAAGAGGGAAAGGAGGGGATGAAGGTACACAGGTCACCTGCTACAGTAGTAGCAGTCTTAGGTTTTCCATCTCAAGCTGTGAGATTTGGTTGCAGAACCCAGACAACCACGACTTAAGTGCCCGTTCATATATCAAGTTCTGTACATAGTCAGCACGTCCAACAATTACAATCTTTTTCTGGAGATTAGGGAAGCACTCCCAAACTCTAGTCTTCTGGAGAAACTCCATACACCCAGATATGGGGCTTGGGAGTTGATGGGTGGGGTGGAAAAACTCTTAAAAAGAAAGCAGACAACATTTAAACCAAGCCTTGAGAATTGCACCAGAAAGAGTCAGAAACCAAGCATAGCTGATTCATTTTTAGCCATTAGGAAAGCACCATGCCCTACAGCTGCATTCAGTGTCTACTGGGCTGAGTCCATGAACATCTTATTCTGAGAGTTCACATTACCTCAGAAGTAGTTGAGCATGCGCTTCGTGGCTTCAAACATGTTTGCATATGTAAGTCCTGGAACTAATCCCACAAGAAATATGAAAATAGGAAGACTACCAAAGCCCAGGTTCTGAGAAAAGAGGGGACAGGGTCATTGGAGGAGTAGAGCTGATGGAGGCAGATGTGATAGAGGATTCTGGGCAGGGTGGCAAACTGGCAGACACCTTCTCCCCATTTTAGGCAGAGTCTCGTGTAGCCTAGGCTGGCCTTTACCTCGTTAGGTAACAAAGGATGACTTTGAACTCTTGGTCCTCCTACCTCCATCTCCTAAGTGCTAGGATTCCAGATGCAGCACCTTGCCCAGTTTAGATAACAAATAGAGGGCATTCCGGGCAAGCACTTTGCCAACTGAGCTACACCATAACTGTCCAGCTCATTCTTTTTAAACACTTAATTCAACAAATACCAGGCAATTTCTGGGTACGAGACATATTTATTGGTCCCGGGAAAAAATTATGAGCTCCTTTCTTTCATGGAATTTATAGTCACTGGAAGGAAGAAGATGAACAATCTAATAATCATCGCATTAAATATGTGATGACCACAGAGATGGGAACTTTGAAGGAAAGGTGTTGTTCTGAGGCGCCATTTTCGCCTGCTGCGGACCTGCAGACAGACAGTGGTGGAGAGAGCAGGACCAGAAGGGAGCAAAGCCTAGGGCCTGGGCTTTTAGGAAATTTGAATGTTATTCAAACTGCACTGGGAGGGCGAGGAAGGGTTTAGAGGGGGAGGTGGCACTATCTAGCTCAGCGCTGGCCATACATTAATTACGCACATTATCACCTGGGTGGTGGTTAAAAGGCTGTCCCTAGCACAGGGGATTTTTCAGAGAAGTGAAACTATTTTGCATAATCCTATAATGATGTATCTATTGATTATAGACATTTCAGACCCATAGAAAGCCCACCTCCTAGAGGGAATACTACACCGTGACTTTGGGTGAGGGTGATATGTCAGCGTAGGTTTGTGGAGTGTGGCAAATGTGCCGCTGCCTCATGGGATGCTGATGATAGAGGATACTCAGGACTGATCTGTGGGAATCCTGCAGGTTTGTCCACCCAGTTCTCCTGGGAACCTAAAACTGCTCTGAAAAATATTTTAAGGTATTTTTGTTTTGGTTTCTAGAGTCAGGTCTCACTCTGTAGTCCAGGCTGGCCTGGAATTCAGTATGTAGCTCAGACTTGCTCCCAAACTCCTGCCTCAGCCTCCAGAGTAGCCAGGATTACATATGGGAGCTACCATACCTGGCTTACGAATCTTACTTGAAAGGTTGCTTCTGCTTAGGTGGCCTGGAACCAGGGCCTGAGATTCTGCATTTATAGTAAGCATCCCAGTGATGCTGAGGCTGGCAGACTGACTGTACAGCCCTGTTTGAGAAGTAAGACTGCATGTAAATGATATTCAAGGAAAAACGGAAAGTCAGACGTGTTAACACAGGTGCTGGTAATCCTAGCTACTCTGGAGGTTGAGGCAAGAGGATCAAAAACTCAGAGCCTCAGGCTGGGTGGTGGTGGTGCACGCCTTTCATCCGAGCATTTGGGAGGCAGAGGCAGGTGGCCAACCTGGTCTACAAAGAGAGTTCCAGGACAGCCGAAGGGGTTACACAGAGAAACCCTGTCTTGAGAAACAAAACAAAATTCAAGGCCTCCCTGGGCTATAGAGTGAATTCAAGGTTAGCATGGACAACTTAGTGAGACCCTGCCTTTAAATAGAAATCATGGACTGGAATATAGCCTAGTGGGTAGTGTACTTGCGCAGCATACACAAGGTTCTGAGCTTCAACTCTAGTAGGGTATAAACTGGGCATGGTGGCACATGCCCATGATCTCAGCACTTAGGGGGCATAGGCAGAAAGATGTGAAATTTAGAATCACTCTATAGGACATGGTGAGTTTGAGACCAGCCTGAACTACACAAGAGTCTTTATCTTAAAANAAAAGATAGCTACAGCCCAAGGCTTGAGTGCTTGCCTAGCACATAGGAGGCTCTGCATTCAATTCCTAGGACTGAACAACACACAAAACTCTTGAGCTGGTGAAGCATGAGGAATGGCTCATAGAGCAGCCACAGTAATTGTGCAAAACCAACAGGAGGCTGTTTCTGGAGCCAAATGTATACGGTGATGTGATTGATGGTTTTAGTGAAGAGAGAGGGGTTGGGTGGGGGAAGGATGGACTGAGACATGAGCAATATGAAGCTGGTGAGAACTTGGCAGATTTTGGTGAGGATAGGAGTGGTCCATGGTCCCTCGGGTCAGGTAAGGGAGGGCAGTTTGGGGGCTGTGGATGTGCCACACCTTCAACCCTGCCCTGGGTCAGGAAGTCACGTCATGGTGACATGGTCCCCTCTCCCCATCTACTCTCCAGCCATTGGCTTCCAGGGCAAGGGGGCCTTTGCCTTTCACAAGATAGTATTCAGCCACACCCTCTCCACCATCAGGTTTCAGGCATGGTCTCTTGAGGCAGAAAACCATGACTGTATTCCAGAAACTGGTGACTAGGAGGCAACCATCAGAGAAGCCTAAGTATAAGTAGGCTGTCTTTCCTTTGGGGCTGGGATCCTTTCCAGATGGCTCAGCTCTGAGGGCTGGGGAAAAGCTTTCTGTGGAAGTTGGCTTAAGCTGAATATGAATGCATTAGGAGCTCTGAGGTAGAGAGAAAGCAAGTGTCACAAAGAGTAAATCCCCATCCACACCCTGCTATCCGAACACAACTGGCCAACACATCTCATGAGTTATAACCTCTGCCATCGTTACCTTGATAACTGTAGTTCAAATCTCAGCAACTAAGAGTTTTGAATTTAGGAGAAAAAAAATAAAGACCTGATTTCTACAGACTGTAAGGTCTGTATCTAAACTGGAAGGAAAGTCAGGGGCAAGACTCAAATCGTCCCATAACTAGTGAGCCAGCACACATCCTTGTCCTGCTGCACAGGCCTACCATCAGCCCTGTGGAAATCACTTAAACAAAAGTTTAGACGTGCCACATAGTATGGCTTCCACAGAAAGGACTGTGTCCAAGCATCAACTGTCTCCTAACATATACTAACCAGGCCCAACTCTTCTTAGCTTCCAAGATCAGTCGAGATGGGGCACGATTGGTGTGGTTTGACTGTAGATCCGAATATTGAAATAAACATCTCCATGTATTAGGATGATAGATAATATTTATGTTCCCCCTTTAATTCTTTTCAAATTTAATGTGATTTTTTTTCTGATCTTGGAAAATGCTTATTTAACTAGCACATTTATATAATGTATATCACATCTCTTGAGGTATTTTATTTTACTTTCAGTGCTGAGGATCAAACCAAGCACTACTTTGGCAAGTGCACTACTACTGAGTTAACCTCCTCACCTGGTGTTTTTTTTTTTTTTTTTGGCTTTTTGAGACAGGGTTTTTCTGTATAGCTTTGGTGCCTGTCCCGGAAATAGCTCTTGTAGTAGACCAGGCTGGCCTTGAACTCACAGAGATTTGCCTGCCTCTGTCTCCCGAGTGCTGGAATTAAAGTCTAGAATCAAATCCACTGCCGTCTGGCTTATGAATTTTAGATGCTGTACCTAGCTTGTTTCCTTTCTGTTAGGAGACCTGGTAATCCAGCACTAACACCCTTGCCCAAGGGCTTGGCTACCAAGGCAGCCTTCCTATTTGTTCCTGTAGTTAGACTCTAGAAAGATACATCAGACCTGTGTGGAGGAGCATGCATACGTGCATGTGTGTATGTGTGTGTACAGCTCTCCTGTGGACACCAAAGGAAAACTTGCAAGATTTAGTTCTCTCTACCATGTGGGTCCAGGGGTGGAACTCAGGTCATCAGGGTCAATTATCATCAAGTACCTTAACCCATGGAGCCATCTTACCAACTTTTATTTTAATAAAACGATTTAAATAAATTTTAATAAAATAATTACTTATTTTATTATTCTCTTACTTTAATCCAAAACACCCTTTTCTGAAAAATATAAAAGTGGGCATATTGAAAGCACCCATTTGGTTTAGGTTTGGGGGCTTTTTTTTTTCTAAGACAAGTTCTCACTACATAGCTCCAGCTAGCCTGGAACCCATTATGCAGTCCAGGTTGACCTGCCTCTGCCTCCCAGCTGGTGGTGGGATCAAAGGCCTGAGCCAACATGCCTAGTTGATGGCACTCTTAAAAAGAAAGAACTGTGTAGTCCCTAAGCTGCAAGCCGATCATAATACCAAAAATAAAGAGATAAAAACTTAGATTATCTGAAAAGCTTTAAAACTGACCATTTTAAAGCGAGCGTTCGCTGGGTTTTCATCTCTCACACTGTGATGAAGCTCTAACTGCTCTGTAGTTTCCGGGCATTTTCAACACCTCGTAACCAGACCCCTCCAGCGCCCACTCTTCCGTGTCACCTGGCCTCGTCTCCTAGCTACCATGACTCTACTTCCCTCTCTTGTACCATGCCATTTCTGCGCATTTCTTAGAGTGGAAGCATATACCCCGTGGTGTCGCGTGTCTGGCTTCTTTTCAGGGTTCATCTATGTTGTAGGATGTATTGGAGCATCATTGTCTTCATGGTTACTAATGCACTGCTGTAGACGGAGTTCCTAAAAGATGAGTTCTTGGTCTAAAACCAGTGTGGTCTTACTCGGATTTCTCTTCAAATTATATAACTCTTTCACCTTTTACTAAAACCAGAGATCTTTATGTCTACTGGTTGGTAGCTCCCTCTCCAGGGTGCTAGTGGCTGAGAGTTGAAATCGGTAAGGGAGGCAGATGGTAAAGCTGTCAGGAAAGGCCAGGGCTGCCCGAGGCTAACTGCTTAGTGTCCCCAGTTTGCCACCCAGAGGAGCAGGGCACACCCATTCATTAAAAGCTGTCTTAGGGTTTCTATTGCTGTGAGAAACACCATGACCAAAAAACGATTCGGGGAGGGAAAGGTTTGTTTGGCTTACACTTCAGCACTGCTGTTCATCACCAAAGGAACTCAGGACAGGGACTCAAACAGGTCAGGAACCTGGAGGCAGGGGCTGATGCAGAGGCCATGGAGGGATGCTGCTTACTGGCTTGCTTTCCATGGCTCGCTCAGCCCTCTTTCTTATAGAACCCAGGATGAGCTGCCCAGGGACAGCACCACCTGCCATGGGGTGGCCCTCCCCCACTAAATGAAAACAAAAATGCCTTGCAGCTGGATCTCAAGGAGGCATTTTCTCAGTTGAGGCTCCTTCCTCTGATGTCTCTAAGCTTGTGTCAAGCTGACACACAAAAGTAGTCAGTGCAGCAGGAAACAGAGTTGTCTCCTCTTCCTACCCATTTTCTCTTACAGCCTCAACTGCTGAGGCCTAGAAGGGGCCCGGTGAGCACCCCAAGCCTGCTATGGGCCTTCCATTCAGACCACAGGTCAGACAGTTTCTACAGTTCCATTCTGGGTGTGGCTCAACCAAGCAGGATGTGGTACATTGTTAGAAGAGCCCTGCCAAAACCTGTATTAGCACTGATGAGACAAATCTGCAGGTAAACATTGTAGGCCTAACGACCTGGGTTCAATCCCCATAATCAACAGCAAAGGAGGAGAACTGAGTCCTGACATTTGTCCTCTGACATCCACACCATGGCATGTATCCATCCACTCGCTCACACACATGAATAATAAATACAATAAGATGTAAGAGTCTGTGTTTAAAAATCATACAGCGCCACAGTTAAGAAAGCACCTTGCTTGCATCCCAGGATAGCTGCGGTCATTACGTACGGGGTGGAGATAGCACATCCACTCTGCAGAAGTGAACCTGAGGCCTAAGGAGGTTTACCCAGCTCTTCAAGGTTATCGTCCTAACTTGTAGTCAGCTAAGCTCCTAATACTTAGCTATGCATTCAGCAGGGGTCCACTTCGTTCCCTTCTCAGCTGGGTAGGCCCCATTCTCAACAGTGCAAATGCGGCAATGAAAAAGAACAGGCAAAACTTCACAGATGGACTTGCATGTTGTTCATGTACACAGCTACTGTCTATCCCACGTGTAATCTGCATCAGCTGGAGCAAGACTGAAGCCAAAGCCACATGTAGTGGCTTATACGTGTAATCACAGTATTCTGGCCAGATAAAGCCAGACAAAGGACACGTAGGCATATACCTCATCTCAAAAAGCAAAACCGAAACATAACAAAAAGATTGAAGACAAACATATTGGGGTCGGAGCCTAAGTGGCCAGACGGTGATGTTAGAAGGGACTCTGAGAGAGACAGAGGAAGGCTTTTCTGAGTAGGGAACACCAGCCCAGAGTGATGTGGGCCCTGGACCATGTGGACCTCCTCAGGAAGATGCTGGCTTCTCTCATGTCCTAGGCATGGTGAGGAGAGTTAGGTACAGTGTCCTGTTTGAATCCTCACTCTTGCTTTGTCTGGGGTGTTGAAGAGCCAAGTGTCAACAAACAAACTCAGAGGTCCAGTGAGGTCACCGACACAGACAAAATTCTTCCAAGACGTTTCTTCCATTTTTTTCTCATTGCTCAGCATGAGAGTGTGAACCTAGTTCCTGTGGGAATTTCCAGGCCACACGGGAAAGTTTTGATTCCTCTTTTCAGTCTGGTTCTTCTTCAGTGTCGGGGGTGTGAGGGGTGGGGGCTCAGACAGGAATGGAGAGTAGCCCATTGATGAGGCGCCATGACTTTTAGAGAGACATCCATGCCTCTCTGCGTGTGAGTGCACAAAAACTCCTCAGGAACTGCCACTGAAACGAGACAGTTTTGCTTTTGATTATGATTTCTGTCTTGTTTGTGTCATCTGGTGTCAAAAGTTGCTGGATATATTGCATTCTATAGGATGGGAACCAGCAGGTCTGGGGAGGGAATACCCCATTATCTGGGGCCCCAATACATTATCTGTTTTGTGTCATGGTGTCCATCAGGTTCAAGCAAGACCAGAGTCCTATACAGCTGCTAAGATTCCTGAGTGAGAATGAAGCAACCAGAGGGGAAGATTTGGGGCAGGCAGAGGGAATGCAGACCCTCCTACAGAAGATTTGCTGTCCCAGGGTCTCCCTTACTTCTATAGTTTAATTGAATTTACTTTTGCGGTGCTCTGGAATATGCAAGTGTCACACCCCTTTTACGGATGAGAAGAAAGCTCACTTGACAAGTAGCTGAGCTGAGACTAGAGTCCAAGTCCATGGGAACATGTAGTCTGCACTCTGTGACACAACTTTTAGCTTTTCTGTATCCCCAAATGTGTCCAGGTCATAGCTTGGTCTTTAGCTTATCTTTTCATTCTTGACAGTTATGACTCTAGAGTAGGAACCGGTGACATTCGGCAAAGCTGCCTAAAGGGGAGCCTGCGAGCTCATCTGTCTCACATTATGGCTGTGAGCTAGGAAGGTGTTATTACTCCCATCTTGTTTTCCAAGACACAGGGGACCTGGAAATGAGGCTGCACACATGGGCTTTCCCCAAGGGCACCTTTGTGACTCTGGGGGCACAAGGCAAGGGAGATGCCGATGACGGCACTGGGTCGGGGCCTGAGAATTTGGGCTTTAGGGGACACTGCCCCGGAGCCATAACCCAGAGGTCTCATCTGATGAGTTTTGTGGTATTGACACTTGCTAGGAGCTAATGAGTTGAGGTTAAGATACTGAAGTGTTGGCTTTTTGCAAGAGGGATATACTGATGAGGAAACAGGTCTGCTTTTTTTTGTTTTGTTTTGGTTTGGTTTTATGTGTATGGGATTTTGTACACATGCATGTGTTGTATGCCATGTGTGTGCCTGGTACCCAGAGAGACCAGAAGAAGATGCAAGATCCCCTAGAACTGGAGTTACAGGTGATAATGGGTCATCTTGTAGGAGCTGAGAATTGGAGAGAGGTCCTCTGGAAGAAGAACCAGGGCTCTTAACCACTGAGCCATCCTCTCTCCAGCCCCAGGGACCAAGCATTAAAATGGAACCCACTTAGCAAATCCATGCCATGGGATGATTGGATGCACAGTGGACAGACAGCCAAGGGGACAGGGTGGAAAGGCCATCAGATGACTAAGAGGGGAGGTGTAGGCCACAAGTGTAAGCCGTGTCCATGTCCTGGGGTGCAGTGAGTCATTCCAGTCTGGAACCATGAGGTGAGTCAAAGCCCAGAAAGAAAGGGACTCTTTCATTTTTTATTTTGTTGGATTTTTAGTTTTGTTCATTAGAAACAAGGTCTTTTGCAATCTAGGCTGGCCTCAAACTCTCTGTGTAGCCAAGGATAACCTTATACTCTTGGTCTTTCTACTTCTGCCTCCCAAGTGTTAGGATTACAGATCCCTAGGACTCTTTATTGCTATTGCTTGTTTTCTTATTTATTTGTATGCACACCCATGGCAAGTGTTAGAGGTCAAAGGGCAACTTGCAGGAGTTAGTTCTCTCCTTCCAACACGTGGGCCCTGAGGATCAAACCCAGGATGTCAGGTTTATTAACAGTTGCCTTTACCCGTTGGTCCCTCCCAAGACTCCTTCTCAAAGAGGAAGAGCTCTGTGGTGGGGCCAGGAGGGAGCCATGCAGGGTTGCTTTAGATCTTCGGGAACTGAATCCTAAAGTTGAGGGAGGCAGGCACCTTGGTTTCTTTTCCTGTCACCATAATAAAATGGCCAGATGAAAGTCACTTAGGGGAGGAAGGGCTTGTTCTGCCCCACAGTTTCAGGGTATTCTATCATGGCGAGGAGTCACAGCAGCGGGAGCAGGAAACAGCTGGCCACATGGTATCCCTGTCAAGAGAAAGAGTAGGAATGCTTGTGATACCCAGCTTCTGAGACGGTGGTATCCACAACGGGCAGGTCTCCCAGCCTCGGTGAGATCAGGATAATTCCCCATAGGCATGCCAAAATCTGATTGAATAAAAAATGAGGACATGGCCACTCCAAGGTATGATAGGGAAGAAGGATTTTTATTGTAGATATGAGGGAGAGTATAGCCAGAGGCATCTGGAGGCATCCAGAGCAGAAAGAAAGATTAGCAGATTGAACGTGGCTGGCAGAATAGACTGGGCCGTGAGAGGAGAGAGGATGGGGAGAGGGAGAGAGGAAGAGAAGGGATGAGAGAGGGAACCAGGAGAGGGGAGAGAACCAAGGGTGTGTGATTGGAACGCCTGGGTTATTAGAAGCTGGGGGAAAGGGAGGGTTGGGAAGCTCAGGAGCTGGAGAGGTTTAGGGCGGGGCTGAGAGGAGCAGAGAGGAGCCAGGACTCTGTAATAGTGCTTGCAATGCCCAGAGAGCCTGGAGGCCAGCATGGGTATGTTAAACAGGCACCATGGTTAGCCATTTGTCCTGAGTTTCTTTGGGAGCTGACACTGGTCTCTCCAGTGATTCTAGATTCTCTCAAGTGGACAGCTAACACTAATGATTGCAGTGGTCAATAAGAGAGGGGCCTTAAAAGTCGGGCCAGTAAGAAATATATACATAGAGCTGGGGCAGCGCCTTTTCCTTGGCCTAGTTTCCGTATCTGTAAAATAAGCTGCAGAAAGAGCAAACGCTGGT
>LOEQ01001251.1:347443-361108 GCA_001685075.1 Bramus lutescens
ATGCTTTTGTAGTATGATAGGGCATCACTTGGGTATATTCCCAAGAGTGGTATTGCTAGATCCTATTTCCCAGGCTGGCCCCACACTTGTGGAATTCAAGCAAGCCTTCTCCCTCAGCCCAGGACTCTGGGCATGCACTACCCTTTTCAGTTGATGCATTACCCTTTTAAATTGAAGTCCGACCTTCTAAGGTTGTCATAAAGAGAAGAATTTCCAGAGTTAACTGACGGGAACTCAAGAAGCATTCAATTGTCTCATCTCCTTTTACAGTAGCAAACAGTACAACATTTACCCACACAAACCTATTGCTATCTCTAAGAGCTTTCCTATCTCCTTCAAGCTGGGAGACAACAGACGTGACCAATTCAAACCAACTCTTCTACTAATGACTTATATAGACTTGCAAATTCGACCTTATTTTGTCATCCTTTTTGAAGCTTGATCACTTATTTAACATGTGCACACAGATCTGTACCTGTGTATAATTGCATGCTTGTTCTATCTCCAGCTGACTACGCAATTCCTAATATAACTCACTTTGGAAATCCATCTGCGGACATTAAAAGAATAACGTGCTTCACCTCCGGAGGTTTCCCAAAGCCTAACCTCTCCTGGGTGGTAAATGGAAAAGAATTAAGAGGCATCAATACAACAATTTCTCAGGATCCTGAATCTGAACTGTACACTGTCAGTAGCCAACTGGATTTCAATATGACATACAACCACAGCATTGTGTGCCACATAGCATATGGAGACTCTCAAGTGTCAAAGAACTACACCTGGGAAAAACGTAAGCAACATTACCCTGAAAAGTGTCTACTGTATAGTATCCAAAAGAATAACCTAGCCAGCTTAATTTTAGAACTGAACTCACTGACTCTGATGGTATCGTTAGTTATGTTAGACATTCAGGATGTGTCGTTATGACTTGCTGACATCACTAGACAGGTGATGGTGATATAACTAGACTAATTTTATTTTCTTTTAATAAATATTCTAAAATTTACAGGCCTAATAATGGCTGTCTTTTCTGAAAGCACCAAATTTTGTCCTTCTTTATAATTTCCTGACTTTGGCATTTTCCCTTAGGATACCCAATCTCAATGGTCCCATGGTATCAAACCACTGTCTTTTTGGAATGGATTTTTGATTTTAGGACTACTCATTCACTCTGGGTGTGGGGTCAGAGCACATCCAAAGCCCTAGATTTGATCCCACCTACTGGTTCATCCAGAGCCAAGTCTGGTAAAGTTATGTGATAAGAGTCTTTAAGGACAATGACTGGGGATGGGTGGGAAATAGGTCATTTTGAGTCAATAGTTTCCCTTATAAGTAGTGAACTTATGGAATTCCCTTTCTCTAAAGGTGAAATTATAAAATGAAGAAACTGTTTTGATATAAACATATGTATCTGAAATTCATGGCAGGTTTTCAGGATTCTCAGATACTCGGAATGCTCATCTAATTTGAAGGGCATTTGAATGAGTATACAGAGGCCCACTTGGGACTGTCCTCCCACTTCAGCCCCGCTCTAAGGATGTCTTCTATGTCTGCGCAGTACAGAAGCAATGCAGTGTGACAGTCAGTAGTACATGCGCATTTAATGGGAGCGGTGGCATGGCTTCTGCCTTCCTCTTTATTTCCAGTTGGCATAGCTCAGCGATTTGTTCTTTCAGATCTGACCTGGATTCTTTTTTCTTTTTTGAAATCTATTTATTTATTATGCATCCAGTATTCTCAGTATTCTGTCTGCATATATGCCTGCAGGCCAGAAGAGAGCACCAGATCTCATTACAGATGGTTGTGAGCCACCATGTGGTTGCTGGGAACTGAACTCAGGACCTTCGGAAGGGCAGGCAGTGATCTTAACCACTGAGCCATCTCTCCAGCCCGACCTGGATTCTTTTAACTATGTTCCTTTGTAGGTAATAAGAAAATTTCCTGAGAACATTTGTGTCCAATACAAACCAAATTTCTGCATGATTTTAACACTCCAAATTCATTTCTCCACCGCTTTTTATGTATTCTGAAATTTTACTTAAAAAAGTCTTGGCTCATAAAGTGGACACTAGTTTATTAACGTGAACTTTTTACTTTAGAGAGCTATCACTAACAAGTTTTATATAATTTTAAAGGTGGAGATTTAGTTTAGTCAGTCATTTTTGGAATATGGGTATATGTGAGATACAGGACAATAGTGCTGGAATGTTTCTGGAAGAATTCAGACAGTATTTTAGACTTCGCAGGTCATGCGACTCATTGCAATGCACAAGAATACGCATACACGTGCACGGTCTCCCTGTCCAGCCCGAGTTGGCCTTGACCTCATTCCGACCTCAGCCTCCCTTAGTTCTGGAAATAGAGAAATGAGTTACTACTCATGACTGATTTCTAATTCTTGGCCTAGGCCCTGTTGCTTTGCCTGCTCACAGGCTGCTTTTGTCGATGGACAGTTTCAAAGAAAAGTTTCAAATTTCACTAACGAGACAGCCATCATTGTTTGGGGCAAGAGTTAGGACAAGTGATCGCTTGTGAGCTGAGTTTGGAGGCTAGTGAGTGGCAGATTAGAAAGATCCAGACTAAGAAGGTGCTGGGGAAAGAGGCTCGGCATCAGGGGTCTTCTAAGAGAGCATAGAAGTCCATGGAAGGCGGCTGGGAAATGAGAACAAGGAAGGTGGGACACGCTTGCTTGGGTGGCTGAGGATGCCATTCAGGGCAGTGGCAAATGTGGGCAGTAGACGGTGGGCTTTGTGGGGGAAACCGTGAGAACTGGGAGAGATGGCTCAGCAGGTAAGAGTGTGGGCTGTTCTTCCAGAGGACCTATCTTTCATGTCCAGCACCCACATAGTGGTTTACAATAATCTGTAACTCCAGTCCCAGAAGAATTTGATGCCCTCTTCTGGCCTATGGTGCATAGACATACACACAGGCTAAACACCCACACACAGACAATAAAAACAGATAAAGCTTTAAGAAGAAAACACAGTAAATTTAGTTTGCATCAGTTGGCTTCCAGCCATGTGGTCAGCAGCTGGATCTATAATAAATACATCTGGAGTCCGGAAATGAGATAAGAAATGCAATGTTCAAACTCAGAAATGAGATGGTATTTCAAACTTTGGATGTGGATGAGATTAGACTGGCAGACAGGGCCACAGACAGACACCATGGAAACAATGACATGGAGAAGCTAAGATGAGGAAAAAGTGCCTGCAAAGAAAGATGAATGTTACAAACAGAAACAGGGGAGTGTGGGATCTCAGATGCCAAGGACAAGGTGGTCCATGGGACCAAATGCTGAAATAAGCTCAAAGAGAAACTTCATCCATGAGGCCTGGTAATGGGGAAAGCTGAGAATGAATTAGTGTTTGACATTTGCTTATAAGCCATTCCAGAGAAGCCAGAGAGGGAGGTTATGTTGCTAATATTCCCTTCAAATCATGTCCCTGTCCTTTCTTCAGATGTTGCTATTTCTCAAAGTGATTGACAAATGAATGGTATAGCTGCTACCTCAATGAGGACTGGATGGCAGCAACACACACACCAATCTCTTTGTCCTGCTGCCCCAGCGGTCTTTGTATCCACCATGGGCTCCATGTGAGACTAGACATTCATCAGAAACTATCACACATGGCTATCTTCCAGGACGGCCCCTCTAATATCAATTCATAGCCATTGTTGGCTCCTTTAGTCTCTCCCAAACTTAAGACTGGAGGGCAAAAAAAAATGAATCTTGAAGAGAATGTGAAGCCTCCTGAATCTTAAGGCAACCACTCCATGGAGTATAAGAGTAGAGGTGGAGGATGTGAAGAGACCATGCGAGAGAAAGACAGGTGTAATAGAGCTAGAGGGGAAAAGAAAAGGTCTATTTATATTATGACATTGCTAGCAAGACTCAGTCATATCAGCTACAGAAATGAACTGTGGAGATAAGAACTTTTAAGGTATCTCCTTAGAATCTTCCTTCATGCCAAGTTAGCTCAGACAATGCAAACGCTCACGTTACTTTTTTTCATCTTCAGTATCTATCATTTGAACATTAGCTGCCCACAGTATATTCTTGGTAGGATTGTGCAGGAGAGTGCTGACAGCTGTGTATCTGGCATAGTCAAAGATTCTCCGCAGGTGCGCGGTGAAGAGGCACAGGATGGGAACCTGACAATAGGCTGCACATTACAACTGATGCTATTCTTTTCTCTCCACAGCCCCAGAAGCCCCTCCTGATAGAAATCACATAACCACAATCTTAACAATTGGCCTAGGAGTCCTTTTTGCAATACTTATAGCAATCTACGTTATGTACAGTAAGTACTACCTTCATCATCATGATTAATTCATGGAAGCCTAGACTCCATCATGTGTTCCAGCACATCTTTGGCATGCCAGTCTAGTCTTTGATCATGTTTGCAGCAAATCTACAGGAACTTTAGATTCTTAATTATTTTTTCTCATCAAATTCTGTCCATTCACCATAAAAAGAAAATCCTGGATCCCTACTCTATGCCCAGGATTCTCCGAGGCATTCAAATTCTGAAGATAGAAAGTCATGGTTCTTAAGATCCAGTCTGAAAGCTAACTGTAGGACACACGTGTATAATCTCTGCACTCGTGAGACTGAAATAGGAGGACAGTCAGCTAGAAACTGGTCTGAGCTACACAGAAACTTTGGGGCTATAGCAAAATCCTGTCTTAAAAGGGATGAGTGTATTTTAGTTTAATCTTGCCAATTTCCCATACTTTCTATTTTTTTTTTTTGGAGACACCGATGCTTTTGGACTACTTTGAAAGCATCTCTGATGCTGACTGACACTCTCATCTCTGGATTTGGAGGAAAGGAAGAATGACAAGGTTTCTTTGGTAGAGATCATTAAGACCTGGGAAGCTAGATGCCATAAATTGGTGCGGGACAATTCTCTATTCTATCAATTATGTTTTAAATAAACGCTGACTGGCCAGTAGCCAGGCAGAAAAGTATAGGCAAGACAACCAGACAGGAAGTAGAGGTAGGGCAAGGAGAACAGGAGGATTCTGGGAAGGAGGAAGCCCATTCTTCCTGGAGTCCTGCCTAGACACAGAAGATGCAGGATGTGCCCTGATCTGCTGAAAAAGGTACCGAGCCATGTGACTAACATAGATAAGAATAATGGGTTAATATAAGCTATAAGAGTTAATAAGAAGCCTGAGCTAATGGGCTAATCAGTTTATAACTTATGGAGACCTCTGTGTGATTTTCTCTGGGACTGAATGGCTGGGGAACCGGGCAGACAGAAACCTCAGTCAACAATAAATGGCTTTTGCCAATCCTCAATTACTCAAAATATTTTTGTATCAATGAGGCGGTAGTTGGTTAGAAGATATGTCTAGGACACTATAGGGTTTTAAATTGTGGTATTAGATATGGCCTGCCCTCAATCTCGGTGATTGACTAAAGAAGACTTTCTAGTTCAGACCTATGGCCATAATCACCCAGAAGCTATCAACTAGACTAGGAGTCACAGCCCCTGAGAAAATCAAATTAGAAGAGTAACATCTGCTGACTTTATAACCTTCAGAACACATAAACAAAAAAAGGTCAAAGCTCAAATAGACGTTATGCTATGCTATGAGAAGATCACCTTAAGATACAAAAGCTAGTAAACTCATAATGTTTCTAAAACAAATTAACTAATCCTACTCTCCAGTTCAGAGTCTGTCACTCTCACCACTACTAGCATTGGCATTTGGGGTCCAAATAATACTTTATTATGGTAGTATTTTACTATATATGAGATGTTCACAAGAGGATGCTTCCTCATCTTTCAACAAACAATAACAGCAAGACATTTTTTGGGAATTGCCAATTGTCCCTGGAGATGAGAGGGAGGTATTGGAAACTCTCCTGGTTTAAGAACCATACTCTAGGTGTAAGATAGTAGTAAGATGTTTTGTTGAAATATACAGGCATGATTTATGGGATCCTCATCTGTTGTATAATTTATGCTTCTCTTCAAGGATGTTTCAGAAGAAGGAATGAGGCAAGCAAAAGAGAAAACAACATCATTTACCTAGGGCCTGTAGAAGTATCAACCAAACAGAATGTCTGAAGGTAACCATCTACCTTCCTTTAGCCCTTCTCTACCCATGTGGCATACATGGTATTATGCGGATGGTGAGGCACAACCACCTTTCAGCACTGGGCTAGTTGATCTTTTGGACGACTGGATGCAACATAGAAGAGAAAACCCTTAAATGAGGATTTCTCTCCATCAGGTTGCCTGCGAGCAAGTTTGAGCATTTACTAGGTTGACGATTGACAGGGGAGGGCCCAGACCACTCTAGGTAGTGCCCATGCTCAGCAGGTGATCCTGGGTGATAGAAGAAAGGGGAATGAGAAAGATGGGGAGTGAAGCAGTAGACGGCATCCTTTTGTAGCCTTTGCATAAGTCCCTGCTTCGTTTCTTGCTTGAGTTTCTACTCTGCTTTACCTCGATGATGAGGGCTATAACCTGTAAGATGTAAACCTCCTCCTCCTCCCCCAAATTCCTTTAATTCAGTATTGTATCACAATAACAGAAAGCTAACTAGGACATAAATCGGTGCCAGGAGTGGGGTATTGTGTACTGACAGACCAGACCATGTTGTTATGGGGAGGATTGTGGAGTGCTTAGAGCTCTGGAAAAGCCATTGGTGCTTAATGCTCAATCCCTTGCTGCCTGTGGCACTGGGTGAGCTAGCTGGGGCAGAGCTGGAGAGCTCACCCTGGTGATGAGGTTGTAGGAGAGCTGATGGGCTAACCAAACTCAGCTACCACCCAGGCCCACATCCACAGCTATGAGCTGATCCACGCAAAGGAGTTGGTCCAGCATATCTTCGTTGTTTTCCGCGGCATGGTTTGCAATCAGTTCATGTGAAATGCCGAGGTGCCAGCAGTGAAAACACACACTTTGGATTTGGTCCTATGACTACACATGAACTAGGACAGTGGAAGTTCTAAGTGCTCTTCCAGCCAGTGGGGTGAACACAGCATTAACTTTTGTGAAAATCACAGTTAACACCTGTCAAATGTGTGCGTTCCTAGAACTCCATGGTCTTTTATGGTAGGGAACACTGGGACTGAATGTATGTCTTTCAAAGCTCAAAGCAAAAGTCAGGTTGGAGGCACAGTTCATAGTCTACTAGTTCATGTTGCACTGGCAATCTCTTTAGGCTAGTTCGCCCCTTTACATAATACTTGAGAAAGTTCTCATCTAAAATGAGATTATTTACTAAGTAGTAATCAATCTTCACATAAGTGACTGAGGTGATACTAGCCTTCCATAGAATTTCCACATGCCTCAAAGTGGCTTTTGCTCCTTGGTGTTTCTTGATCTGCTATCAATGGAGAACTGAGAAGCAATACCTAAGAGGTCACTTGGAGTACTGGGTGCTTAATAAACAGTTGCTTGGTGAATATACTGCATTTCATGCAATAAAAATTAGACCATTTTTATATTCCTTATCAGGTATCTATTATGTTACCTCAAGTTAAGTATATCGTTGGCCTTGAGGTTTAAAACATAGTACTTTTCTCTCTTCATATATTAGGGTTGAAATATTCATTTATTTCTTTTGTTCCCTCAGGTCTTACCTACATTTGCCACCGGCCTATTCTGTAAATGTCTTCAGGAATCTAAGACTACCCTACCCAACAGTGCCTTGCAAACATGTGTTCTCTAGGCGATGCCTCTCCAGTGTTTTGCAGAAGACCAGAGAGGGATGTAACACATACTACAGTAGCTATGTAGATCTTGAGAAGGCAGTTTAGAAACTGAATTCTTTGTCTGGAAGGGACATTGGGGAACACTAGCACATCTGCCCAACTACCATAGACCCGCGCGCGCACGCACACACACACACACACACACATATGCACACACGCCTGGTGTTTAAGACAGGGTCTTACCCTGTTGCTCAAGGTGATGTAGAAGTCACTATGTGGCCCAGGTAGGTTTCAAGCACTCAGCAATCCTCCTGCACTAACTAGTGCCAGAATTACAGGTGTGAGCTACCACACTTGGTAGAACACTAGTTGTATTAATGAAGACACTGAGTGAAGCTCCAGGAGGGACCTGAATTTTGAAGGTGAGTCAGAATCCAGACTTCCTGGCTCTGCTGCTCTCAACCTTCCTCAGTTAGACCCTAAGCTCTGAGCTCGTAGATAAGCTAATTTAAAATGCTGGTATTGTTTGCCTAGCATCTGTGAGGCTCTAGGTGCTTTTTGTGTTTTTGGAGATAGGGTCCCTCTATGTATCTCAGGCTGTCCTGGCACTCACCTTGTAAATCAGGCTGGCCTTGAACTCAGAGACCCATGTGTCTCTGCCTCCCTAGTGCTGGGATTAAAGGCATGTGCCACCACTGCCCAGCTGTTTGCTTTCCTAAGGCCTATTGGGCCTAGTGTAATTTGTAGGAAATATTTTGGTATGTATACCCACACATGGGTAATAAAAATATTAGTAATTTAGTAATTTTCAGTCTGCATTTTTCATGTATTTTCCTTTCATTTTCTCGTGTTCAAGAGAAAACAGAATGATCAAACATGAATTTTTTTCTGATATCTAACATGAATGAATGTATGTCTTTCAAACCTCAAAGCAAAAGTCAGGTTGGAGGCACAGTTCATAAGTCTACTAGTTCATATTGGACTGGCAATTTCTTTAGGCTAGTTTGCCCCTTTACATAATACTTGAGAAAGTTCTCATTTAAAATGAGATCATTTACTAAGTAGTAATCAATCTTCACATAAATGACTGAGGTGATACTAGCCTTCCATAGAACTTCCAGATGCCTTGAAGTGGCTTTTGCTCCTTGGTATTTCTTGATCTGCTACCAATGGAGAACTGAGAAGTGATACGTAAGTCAGACACCGTAGCACACACCTGTAATCCCAGCACTGGGGGGGAGGGGTGTTAAGGCAGGAGGATTGAATTCCAGGCAGCATGGGTTGCATAAGACCCTAAGACCCACCTTCTCTCTGACTCAAAGGAAGGGAAAACAAGAAGTAGCCACTGCCGCTTCTACGTTGAAGGTTCCCTTTTCTCTGAAATCCTCATCCACAACTTACACGAGGGCAGGAGTGGATTTGACTTAAGGCAAGACAGATATTCTCATTTGAAAATTTGGAGTTGGACATCAAAAGGCAGCCAAGTCTCTCAATATGGCTGGATGCTCAATTTTAAGAACTCTGTTGTACTGTCCAAGAAACGGGCCCATTTTTATATGGCTGCTCTCAGAACAAGTCACCAAAGAAGATAAAAGCAGTGGACTGGCAAGAAGCTGACAAAACATTGGAAGCAAACCCAAACAAGAGCAGGGGGGAGCTGCTGCATTTAACTAAGACTCAATCATCATTAGGCTGACCAAATGAGACATCAGGAAAGAATTAAGTGATAAAAAGGAACAATCTATGGAGCAACTTAGGAAGTGAGCTGTATTAAATTATTGACTACATTTGATAAATGTTTTTTAGAGATATACTTTGATTTTATTACTCAGGTATTTTTTAGGTTAAAAGTAAAATTATTTTTAAAAGCGACATTTCTAGTTTTATGAATTTTTAAAAGATCTCGTCTGTGTAAAATAAGGACTAGGATGACATTGCCAATCTGTCATTTTTAAGCGGGTAATTATAGAAGACACGATTCATGAGAATGGTTCTAACACATAATTCACTGTGCCAATATGCCAGTGTAGAGGCTTTTATATCCTTACAGCTATGAACATTTATTATCATCTAAGTATTGTTCTAAAATTTTTGTTGGGAAAAATTCATGCACATACACATCCTTCTTCCTTAGACGTTTACCAACACAAAAGACTTTTGTAGCCGTCAAAGCTGTGGGAGTTTCTCCCAGCCAGCCAGAAAGCCACTACTTTTGGATGGACAACAGTTCAACTGTCAGATCCCCCAGGGTAAAGGCTCAGTCCTGTAACTCTGACCAACTAACTACAACTGAGATCCAAGGCCCTCCTGTGTGACGAATTTGTTTGATGAGCAAATCTCAGGCTGCAGGAAACACACCTAACTGGAACATGCATTGGGCAAAGCATGGGGGAAGTGTGAGGAACTTCTGCACCTTCCTCACAGGCCTGCCTCTGGGAACCGGCAGCTNNNCCAGCTGGGCTGTCAGGGAAGCCTCACAGGCACGGTGATTACATCTCTGGCATGAGGCGAGCAGCTGACTTCTCAGCTCATCTTCCTAAGTAGAGGTTGTGAGCCGGAACAGGAAGTGCCTGTTCTCTACTCGGCCACCAGCCATCGTGCAACTCTGCACCACGTACAAAGATACTATCACTTATGGGTTTCCAGGATTCAGGAAGCTGTGTGCCAAGGACGAAATGCAAATATATACTTAATACTATCACACTCAAATAATCTCATTAAATATCTACTTTCAAACATATACTACTATACTTAGCGAAAAATCTGAGCCTCAAAGTCCAATGGGGCTGAGGCTCTAACTCAGTGGCTGCTTGCCTAGTATGCTCTAGACTCCAGGGTTATCAAATGCTTTTGCCCTAAGTCACACAGTTGCTATGCTCCTGGCTGACATGGACAGTGAATGGTTTGTCCCTGGAGGCTTCAGCTTTAGCACTGCACTATGCTGCTGTTATAGGCCTTGCTTCAGAGTAGAACCAACTCACCGAGAGAATGCTAGCAGTTTCTTCCCTCCATCCAATCCACAGGATGTATTCCAGGACCACAGTGGACGCCTGAAGCTGTACACAGTGCAGGGTCCTCAACATGGCAGTGATGCTCACTTTCCCTCAAAGGGCACACTGCGAGCCTGTCTTAGTGTGCATAAGCTGTCAGCAGCGCTACCCATGCACCCTGGTGCCACTGTTAAATGCCACTGTTTTAACACAGGCACTGTCATTCCACGGACTCAATTTGATAGCCAAGATTAAGTGACAGATGGACAGATACAGAGTGGGGAATGGTAGGCAAAGGAGTATGTGCTATCTCAGGAGCACTGGGGTGAGATTTCATCATCCAACCTAGAGAGGCACAACATTTAAAACTTGGAAACTCAGTCCTCCTGGAATCTTCCATTTAATATTTCCAGACCAAAGCTAACTGCAAGCAACTAAAGCTAAAGAAAGCAAAAACAAAGACTAGAGAAGTGTTGCCCGCGTAGTTCAGTCTTTTGTTTCCTCCCCATCTGCCCAGAGCTGAAATCTGTAGGACTAGCGCGTCTCCTCTGCCATGTCCTGTAAACTCCAACACAGATGCTCCTTTAGCCTGCTTCCATTTCATTAAATCACATTCAAATGGCACAGGAATCACCTTTTATTCTTATTAAAGCGAAACTAAATGCATTGAGGCCCACACTGCTTCAAGGGCCCAAAGGAAGGTGATTTCACAGGCCATTTCTTTTACCTAGTTCCTTCTCTTTTCAGTCACTCCAAGAGAACATTCTTAAAAGACTGGGGCGAGAATAGGTAATCCAGACAACCCAGTTTTATTCTTTGGGGAAGTACTTTACTTGCATAAAATCTAGCAAGATAGAGAAATATTAAGTATTCAGATGGATCAATGATCAGTATAGATAAGAAAATGCAACCCAATTCTATGGGTTATTTCTTGATTCTGTTGTGGTTTTTTTAGGTACGTATTTTTGAAATAGGATCTCATTATGTAGCTCATGCTAACCGCACATCATCTTTCTCAGCCTGCCAAGCAGCTGAGATTAGTGTGTGGCACCAGCTTTGATGGCCTAATTCTTCATGTGGGGAGAGAAGGTAAGAAGCAAGTCACTGCAACCACAGGTGCCAGCACATGCATTTGTCAGGGCGAGAAGTAGCCTGGCACTGGCATTCCTAGACACACAGAGCCCCTCATCCTCAGTCTTTGTCTTGTTGATCTGGTGATGGAGGGTTCCTAGGGAGGTTCAGGAGCTCCTGGATTCTCTGAGCATCTTCCTCAGGCTGAATCTTCTCTAAGCCACTTTCAATTTCCTCAGGGAGGAGTTCAGTGAATTGTAGCTTTCTTCTCCTATGATCAAAGGATAAAGCTCTGCTTCAGCACTTGTCCTTACAGACTCCAAACAAAACGGCAAAATGTCTATCGCACCCTCCCTCCTTTGCCATGACAACTTATGAGCAAACACTGGTCTTTGCACTCACAATACAACACTTCTCTCTCTTACCCTGCTGTCCACCCATGATCTCCACATCACCAAAATGGACACTGAACACCCAACAAAATCCGGGACACTGTCCTGCAGTTCTCCCAAGGGATGTATGAGAGCTAAAGCATACATTTCAAACTGGGCTGTCCTCCTATCCTTCAGATTCGGAGGCCATGAGTCCCCGCCACCATATAAATGCTCTCACCAGAGCTTGTCTTAAGTCATAAGACTGCACTGGTGATCTAGGTGACATCATTTAGGCAACTCTACTAATTTCTAAGAGATCACTCCTTTTCCTAAATAGAACCTTAGTAACTATCTTCTTTTTTTTGGTTTTTCAAGGGATTTTTTTTTATTTGGTTTGGATTTTTCTCCCCTTTTTTCTTTTTTGGTTTTTTGAGATAGGGTTTCTATGTAGCTTTGGAGCCTGTCCTGGAACTAGCTCTTGTAGACCAGGCTGGCCTCGAACACACAGAGATCTGCCTGCCTCTGCCTCCTGAGTGCTGGGATTAAAGGCTTACGCCACCACCGCCCAGCTTAGTAACTTTAATTATCAAGGCCACCTACATCTTAAGTGTCAACCCAATAAATTTGACCATTTTTCTATCATAACTTTATAGCCAGTCTTCTATATTTTTAAATATATTTTTTAAAACGGTTTTATTTCTCTGTCATTTTCAAGCACAGAAGCTCAGACATAAAAGTGACATAAACATTTGAACTAGCTCTTCCTAGGAATAAATAATGAAACCTACTCTAATTTATGTCAAGCTGAGATTTAAGCCCAGGCTCCGAATCAAGGCTTTGCTCTTCTACAGCACTTAAGTACTTGGGAAGAGACCTACACAGATCTATCACAAACGTCCATTTGTGTTTCTGTGTAATCAAAAAACTTCAAATAAAATCCCTGGGGGAAAACCCTGCTTATTTGTCCAATTAGAAAAGCAGCAGCAGACAGAGGCAGGTTGATCTCTCTGAGTTCAAGGCCAGTCTGGTTTAGAGTGAGCTCTAGGACAGGGGCCCGCCATGCCAGCAGCACTCATCTCAGACCCCAGGAGCTGACCTGTTGAGCACCCACACCTGGTCAGGAGTGCTAGAAGGCAGCGGCCAGGAGAGCCTGCACAGTCTATAGAGGGTCAGTCTCAGGCTCACCACCTTAGCCCACAAACTGGAGATTACCAGGTCTGTGGGTACAGGCCTGCAAGGCCAGCTATTAGGAGGCTGACAAAAGAGGATCACAAGTACAGAGGCCAGTCTGGGCAACTTGGTGAGATACTGGAGATTTGGTTCAGTGTACTTGTCTAGAGTACTTGTTTAGTATTGAGAAGGTCTCCAGCACTGAAAACAAGTGAAATGATGAGACAGAAGCAAACATTTTTATAAACCACAGGGGCATCCCATCCACAAACAACTATTGTATCTACCTCATTTCTTCATCTAAATCAAGAAGTAAAATTTCAAATATGGACATATTCTCTCTCTCTCTCTCTCTCTCTCTCTCTCTCTCTCTCTCTCTCTC
>LOEQ01001251.1:373285-389493 GCA_001685075.1 Bramus lutescens
GCATACACACAGACAGAATATTGTATACATAATAAATGAATGAATGAATGAATAAATAAATATTAAAAAAAAAACAGAACCAACAACAAAAGTCCCTGTATCTGAAACCCTTGTCCTAGTCTAGGACCCTTCGGCGTGTTCTAGACTAATATGCCTATGGGTTCTTAGGTAAGCCTGCTGAAGACTGAAACAAAAGAATCAAATTCCTAAAACAAATACTCATTCAGAAATAGCAACTTAGAAAGAAGGGGTCCGCAGAATTGTCCTTTCTTCAAAACTTTGATTCTAGTCCTGGCAGGGCAGAACACTGTTATCTCAGGATTTGGGAGGACAAGATTTCAAGTTTGAGGCCAGCCTTGGCTACAGAGTGAGTTTAAGTTCAGCCTGAGCTACATAGCAAGATACTCATTGCAAAAAAAAAAGAACCCCTATACCTGTTTTTGACCCTAGTTGGAGAGCTCTATCATGGATAGTATTCGCTCTATCTAATACTGAACCAATTCTCACGCACATACAAGTCATTGAGAAAAGGGCACATGGGGTCAGTGGCACGACTCCGGGTAAGGACACTGCGGCCAAGCCTGACCTGCTTCAGTCCCCAGGGTTACACGATCAAAAGAGAACTGACTCCTCCACGTTGCTCTTGGACTGCCACATACGCACTATGGCACAGACGTTTGCACACAGACATGGACACGAACACACACATACATGTAAAAAAATTTAAAGAGAAAAGGCATTATGAGTAAGTTTATGTGCGTGTTCAGTTTCATAGCACCCCTTGCTCAAAGGATGCTCTCCAAAAGAACACTGGCATGGTGGCACATGTCTACAATTCCAGGAGAATGACAGTCTGAAGCCAGTCTAGACTGCACTGTGTTCTAGGTCAGCAAGAGACTCTCCCCTCCCCCCAAAAGATGAAGACTCTATTGCACAACTGAGAACTTACTTGAATATGGTCACGAAGACCGCAGTTCTCCAACTCCAACGCCATCCATACCGAATGAAGCCCCTCGTGGCAGCTCGGTGTGCACTTTGCTAAAAATAATTTGTTAAAATGCAGTGAGGTTCCAAGATACTCTGACATTCCTCTTATTCTAAAACTGTACTGCAGAAATGTCAGTTGCAAATTAATCAGGTACACCTAAATAGAAACATAGGGAAAAAATTTCTAGAACTATCATTAAGTACTAACACTTGACCAAAAACCTTGGGAGTCAAAGAGAAAAGGGCTAAGATGCTATTGGCTCCTCCCTGTCTGAGAGACAACCATATCTTCTCATGCAGTGAGAAGCCAGCTACATCCCTGATACATGACGGTGAAGACCTGTAGGTAATATTTGGCTGTACTGGGCACCTGGTTACCATTCACTTCTTTATCTCTAAGAAGTGAATATACAGGTAGACTCATGTGTTATTGATGGGATCTCTGTCCTGGAACATGGAGATGGCCTTCCCTTTGATGATGGGTTTCTTCTCATTCTGAGCTGTGACCCTGCCGTGGAACTTGCCGAGGATGAAATCATACTGGAACATGTAAACCATGTAGTTGAAGTCAATGAATGGTCATTGATTAATGGGTCATTAACTTCTAAGAGATAAGCAGTGCCTTCTGTACCACTGACTGTTTACCCTACCCTCACCCCTGGGCCAAGGTCATCTTTGACAACTCCAGCATCATGGAAGGACTTCGTCAGTTGATTCCAATACTGCCTCCCAGAAGACCATGGACAGCCCTTTGGGAAACTAGCATGGAGCTGTGGGGTGGCTCTGCAACTAGTGTTGCCATGGTTGTGAACAGGGTCGTATCAGAGCTAAGGGGGAGCTTACAGACATGGCCTTCCAGGTTCCTACCCTCAGTAATTCATCATGAGTCTGACCTACTGCCTGAAGAAAGCTGCCAAATAAAATGCCATCAAGAAGGTAGTGAAATACAAATCAGGAGCCACCCTAAAGGGCACACAGAGCTGTATCAAATGCCAGGTTATCTCCTGCATCTTTAATAGTGATACCTACTCTTCCATCTTTGATGCTGAGGTCATTGCCCTCCATGACCACCCTTGTCAAGCTCTTTTTCTGGTATGACAACCAATTCAGGTAGGCAAGAGAGTGGTGGATCTCGCCCATCTGGCCTTCAAGGAGTTAGAAGCCCCAAAGTACCCATCCCAACAAGAACACAAGAGGAAGAGAAAGATCCTCTGCTTCTGGGTCCCAACTCAACCCCCAATGCACTGGGCATCTTCCCTCAGTTTCCATCCCAGACCCCCAGAAGAAGTGGAGGGGCTTAGGGAGTCGTAGTCTCAAGTACTATCAATAAAGTTCACTGTTAGGCTGGACAGAAAGACTCAGCAATTAAGAACACTTGCTAATCTTCCAGAGAACCTAAGTTCAGTTCCCAGCACCCACATAGTGGCTCATAACAATCCATAACTCCAGTTCCATTAGCTCCAGTACCCTCTTCTGACTGCTGCAGATAGCAGGCATGCCCATGGTACACACACACACACACATGTGCATGCACACTTGTGCACAGGCAAAACACTCATACATACTAAAAAAAAATAATTTTACTATAAACCCCACCAGAAGGAAGGAAGGAAGGAAGGAAGGAAGGAAGGAAGGAAGGAAGGAAGGAAGGAAGGAAGAGAAAGGTTTAAGAAGCTCTAGTTTCAGTCAGGCACAGCGGCACACACCTGTAAGGCAGGCAGAGCTCTGAGTTCGAGGTCAGCCTGATCTACAAAGTGAGTTCCAAGACAGCCAGAACTGCAATAGTAACTCTGTCTCAGGAAAAAACAAAAAAAAGAAAAACAAAAACAAAAAGTGTTAGCTTCAACCAACCGTCTGCCAATTAAGCAATAAGCACAATGACAGTTATAAAATCAGAAATAACCATGCTTCTTATATTCAAGAGAAATGTGTGGGAAAAAATGCTGACGGAACAATTAAAAGCAAGGATTAAAAGAAGAGAATGAAAAATATTTACTGATAATCCTTTATACAAAAAAAAGCTAATGGCTTAGCCAAAAGGAGCTAGCCACTAAAGCCTACAAGTCAAGTTTGAGCCTTGGAACCCACAGAAAAAGCTGGACGCAGAGACCCACATCAGAACTGAAGTGAGACTACAGCGAGATGGGAGGAAACAGAAGAGTCACCTAGAAACTGGACGGCTAGTAAGCCAGGGTACAGGGAGCAGTGGTAGAAACAGTGACCTCGGCGCTCAAGGTAGAAGGTGACTACCAACACTGTCCTCTCGACATTCTACACATCTGTGCATACACGTATAAAAACCATAATAATAAAAAGTGAACCCATTACCTCATTTACATTCTCTTCAGGACAGTGTTTTAGTGCTAACTAGAGCTTCAGCAGAAGTTTACCACTAGCATCTATTGGGTGGTAAGGAATAACCTCAGAACTGAAAGGTAAGCTGCCTGTCCCCAGAGCACATTAGCCATCACACACCAGGTCTAGTATAACATCATGAGATAAAATTTGTATTTGTAAGGATTATAAGAAAACCCACATGATGATCCAAACTCCTATATGACCTTCGGCAAGTCAAAACTTCTCTAAGAAGTACCAGTATAGGGGCTGGGAGAACTGGAGATGGCTCAGCAGCTAAGAGGGCTAGCTGCTCTTGCAGAGGACCTGAGTTTGGTTCCCAGCACCCATGCAGGACAGCTCAGAACTTCCTGTAACTTCAACTCAGGGGATCTGATGTTTTTCTCTGGCCTCTGAAGACACCTACACATACAAGGCAGATACCACACACATGCACATGCAATGCCCCCCCATTTAAAAAATAAATCTTTTGAAAAAAGTATCAGTATGAACTCACAGTTTTAAAAGACAGCTAACAACACTGACCTAGTGTCTGAATGCACATAGATGACCCAAACTATGGATCAAGATACATACACAAACACACACACACACACAAAACACACGCACGCACGCACGCACCCTTCCTCTCTCCCTCCCCCAGTCTAAAAACAATAATACCTTGGAAGAGTAGAGCACACAGAGGACCCCGGGCTTGATTTCTAAATACCAATCTTCCCTAAAAGAAATAGTAGTTCCAGCAGATATGATAGCGCACGCCGTTAATCTCAGCACTGGGGAGGCAAAGGTAGGAGTATCTCTGTAAGTTCGAGTCCAGCCTGGTCTATAGAGAGAGTTCCAGAACAGCCAGGTCTATATAGATAGACCTTTCCTAAAACAAAAACAAAACAACTCTGAATTCCTTGGCTACTTTCAAGGAATAGAAAAGTAAAAGTTGAGTCAGCCAGAAATACTGTGAGCTGAAAGCCAGTCTGAACTACCAAGTAAGACCCCTCTTAATAAGAAAACAAAATCTCAAGGGCAGAGGAACTACTTAAAAGGTTCCAATAGCCCCAAATACACGCCAAATGGGGCATCAGAACAAATGACAGCAATGGAGTATAACACTACTGAATAAATAAAACTCTGAGCACACCTAGACAGAAACAAATTATACATAAGAATCCTGCGCTTCCTACCAGCACTCTGGCATGAGCAGACCACATGAGCTATGCTGTGTGAAGACGGCCTATGGCCTCCCGGCTATCCTAGTTTCTGCAGTACACTCTGAAATTCACATCATGAAGAAATTACTACACGTTTCTCAGAACAACTCATTATCACTCCTGTTATTATTTACTAATTAAATGGATGAATAAATTAATATAAAGGAGGTGACTACGACTTAGAATATAAAAAGAATATGCTAGAATTAGAAAAAGGCCATTCAATAATCATGTCAGTAAAAACCATTTTGAGTAAGAATGAATTGAATTCTAAAAGCACAGGGTAAATGAAAATGGGATATTTATAAAATCTCAGGGTCTCTAACAAGTCTGTAACATATGTATTTCCTTAAAAGAGAAAACATAGTAACTTTATATTATAGGAACCTGGCAGATCTCATCTTACCCAAGTAACTAAAGTTCACATCAAGAGTCAGAGAACAAACAGGATGTTTCTGAAACAAGGCACTGAAATATCAATTCTAGGGTACTGCAAAAACAAGTCTAAATCTCCCCTCCGTCTGTCTGTCTATTGTGTGCAAGTGTGCCACGGCATACACATGGGTCAGAGGACAATTTATTAAGAGTCTGGTCTCTCCTTGCCCCCATCCTGGGGACCAAACTCATGTTGTCCAGCTTGGCAATAAGCGTCTTTAGCCACTGACCCATCTCAAAGCCCACAAATCTGATGTTTTTGTTTTTTGAGACAGGGTTTCTCTGTAGTTTTGGCTGTCCTGGAACTCACTCTATAGAGTGGGCTGGCTTCAAATGCAGAGATCCACCTGCCTCCACCTCCTGAGTGGAGGGATTATCTTCAGAAACTCTAAATCTTTCACCTTTCACAAATCTGAATTCTATCATGAGAAACTGTGGTGGTTTGAAAGAAAACGGCCCCCAAAGGAAGTGGCACTACTTAGGAGGTGTGGCCTTGTGGGAGGAAGTGTGTCACTGGGAGGTGGGCTTTTAAGTCTCTCCCAATTCAAGCCACTTCCAGTGTCTCAGATCACTTCCTGTTGCCTACCTACCAAGATGTAAAACTGTCAGCTCCACCTGGCAGTGGTGGCACTCACTCACCTTTAATCCCAGCACGCGGGAGGCAGAAGCAGGTAGATCCAGCCTGGTCTACAAGAACTAGTTCTAGGACAGGTTCTCCAAAGCTAAAGAGAAACCCCGTCTCAAAAAAAAAAATGTCAGCTCCTTCTCCAGCATCATATCTGCCTGCATGCCATCATGTCCCATTATGATGATAATGGACTAAACCTCTGAAACTGTAAGCCAGCCCCAATTAAATGTTTTCCTTTATATGAGTTGTCATGGTAATGGTGTCTCTTCACAGCAACAGAAGCCCTAAGACAGAAACTATCAAGCAGCTTTAAATTGCATTCTACAAATGGTCTACAGTCTTTAAAACTGCCCAAGGGCAAGACTGGCAGGTACTGTTTCAGACTAATGAATTCTAAAGACGCATGCAGCAAATTCAGTAGGTAATCTATTGTCAGATGCTAAACTAGAAAGCAATGATCTTTCTTTTAAACAGTGGCTGAAGGAGAAAATTGATCTAGGTACTTTAGCATTAGTGTTTCCATTGCTGATAAGTGTAGATCTAACTTCTTCACCCTGACATTCCAAAATCCTCCCAACTCAAGACCTAACAAATCTGAAGCATACAGAAAATAGTAAAATTGGTGTATCCCTATTAGCACATCAATACTTACCACAGCATCAAAGTGGTTATGATAAATCTCCCCCTGACTCTGCTCAATGTAGCGTTTTTTCGCATAAATAAAAGCAGGTATTCCTCCATACGCCCAGCCAATGATGCCTGCTGAAACAGCTGCCCTGAAGATATAGTCAACTTCCATTGGAATTCTCTCTTGTTCACTAAAACCCCAAAAAGAAAATGCTGTTGGGATGTTATTCAAAATACTGTGTTCCAAATTATCCCAAATGCTGGTACCACACTTTCTGTGATGGGCAGAACGAATTAAATGCTTCTGTGAGTTCCACAGTGCAGCTACGGAAGAGCAGCACAGGTCAGGTGTAACGGTGGACACCTGCAATTACAGCACTCAGGAGGCTGAGGGAAGGGGAAGCATGAGTTTGAAGCCAGCCTTTGCTACATAAAGAAACCCTGCTCCAAAACCAAAACAGCAACACATATATGTCTTAAACAAATGCACTCTGTGCATTTTATTATATTAGATATAATACAATATGCATTATATTAGAAAACTAGGGTAGTAACTATTCTTGGAGTAAAGGGCACAAGGGGGAGCTCCTGGGATACAGGTAACAATTTATGGTATTGCTTGCACAGATATGCTCATCTATGAAAACTCATTAATAAGCACACTTTGGTATATTTCTAATACTTCCATTTTTAAATTCTAAGCTAATAAATGCCACATGAACTCGAGATTTTTTATTTATTATTATGTATACAGCGTTCTGCCTGAATGCCAGAAGAGGGCGCCAGACCTCATCATAGATGGTTGTGAGACACCACAGGGTTACTGGGAATAGAATTTGGGATCTCTGGAAGAGCAACCTGTGCTCTTAACCTCCAAACCACCCAATTCATGAGATTTTTAAAAGCAACACATAAAATATGAATTTTAAACATCTGGAACATGGATTCTAAAGATGTTAAAGCCCAGAGGCTGGAGCGATGGCTCAATGGGTAAGAGAACTTGCTGTACTTGCAGAGGACTCTGGTTCAGCTCCCAGCACCCACAAGAGGGTTCACAAATGTCTGCAGTTCCAACTCCAAGACATCTGACTCTCCTTGCCCCCTTGGTATGAAG
This sequence comes from Bramus lutescens, assembly GCA_001685075.1. Lineage (NCBI taxonomy): Eukaryota > Metazoa > Chordata > Mammalia > Rodentia > Cricetidae > Bramus > Bramus lutescens. The sequence continues at coordinate 380,637 of LOEQ01001251.1, forward strand.
CACCTACACAGTGCACAAACATACATGCAAACATTGCAATATATGAATAAAAAATAAATGAATAAATAAATAAATAAATCTTTAAAAAAAAAAAAGAAGTCAAAAGCCTTACTAAACACTGGCTTTATGACATACTCAGATTGGCACTACTGGAAGCCATCACAATGGCCCCAGCCTATACTCATGACGCTTGAGAGACTGAGGTGGGAAAATCTCTGAGGCTGGGAGTTCCAGGCCCGCCTGAAGAGCACAGTGAGAGCCATCTCTTTATTCGGACAGCATCTCACATTGCCTGGGAACTCCTGATCCTCCCACCTTCACCTCAGGAGATGGTACTGCAGGTACGGGCCTCCATGCCTAGCTTTAAAATCATACAAGGGAAAAAAGTCCTTAGAAAACTTACTATGTAGTAGGCAGCTCAGGTCAATCTAAAGTAAGGAATTGCTGTTTAAGTTATGCTTCTCAAATACATAAAAACTACAACTTTGTTTCCAGGATGGACTCTTAACATAGCTAAACAATATGGCACAGCTGCAGTGACCCTCCTCAGGCAACCATTATTTACACTGCCTGTATGCACAAAAAAAGTTAAAACTCTTTAGGAAACAAATCCTTACATTGATTTTAAGAGGAAAACTGCCATAATTTAAATTTTACATTGAACACAACTTTAAAAAGTCATCTACATAAAAACTGATTGGAGTTCAGTTCCCAGAACCCTTGCCTGCTGACTTGCAACTACAGGTAAACTCCACATTCTCGGAGATCTGATGCCTCTGGGCACATTCCACAAAATGAAAGCACATATAAAAATGAAGGTGGGAACCCGGGGACGGAGAGGAAGGAAACAGCAGAGAAGGGAGGGAGAACAGCTGTCATTGTTTCTAGTTTCTTGTGCAAAATAAAACAAAACTGACAATTCTCTCTGCCCCTCCCCAATTCCCACTCGAAGTATATAGGGCCACTACTGATCAAGAAAGATCAAAGTCTGAGACCAAACGAAATAGGAAAAAGAATGTTAGTGTGGACTTCTAAATATAGTTCCCAGTGATTACCATATGACAGTAACAGGAGTGGTCCCATTTTTCTAATATATACAATTAGGGTACGATGCTGTTTTAAGAGCGTGACTTTGAATGAGTGTGACTCAAACACCAGCGGGCCAACCACGTGCGGAAGGTCACTACGAGCAGGGCAGAGAGAACGTCAGCGTCGCGTCACTAGGGCCACGCGCTGAGGCCGACGCCCCCCAGTCACCCTCCCCACACACCCGAGGCCTTTTTACTCTTTGGCAAACAGCTGCCGGAGGCGGTCCCATCCGGATTCCGGGGAACCGGGTTCGGAGNCCCACCCGCGGACAGGCACCCTAGGGCCGGCGAGCACCGTGGGCGAGGGTGACCTGCACAGCGGAGCAGGCCGGTGCTCGGGACACCGAACCTCACATCCGGTCCCCATTCGGCTCACTTTGGGAGGCACTCGGAAGCACGAGACCGGAAGTCCCGCCCCTAGCGGTGCAAAAGGCCGAGGGGAGGGACAACGGGAGAACCCTGGCTGAAAGCTCTTCCGCTTAGGGGAGGGTGAGTGACGGCCGTACCCCGGAAGTGAGTTGGCGGCGGTATCTTTTCAATGAGACGCTAAGGTGTTCGCGCCCGGTAGCTGGGATCTACTGGGTCGAGTCAGTTGGTCTGGGGCGGGCTCCGCTTAGCCTAAGATGCTCACGGAGTTAAGTGAGGTGACTCGTTTAAGATGCAGAAAGCCCACGCAGAAGGCGACAGTACTTTATGCAATGCAAGTGGCGTGCGTAGAGAGACAGGCGATGTGCCAAGCCCAAGCATCACCAAGCTCTGGTGGACCGAGCATAGTTCACCCTTGCCCTGGCATTAGGGGCAGCCGTATAGCTCCAAGATCTGAGAAGGCTTTTTGAAGCATCAGCTGTGGGCATTGTTTATAGCGTGGGTTCCCCTACAAGTATTCGTAGGCTTATTACTCTGAGGGCGCAAAAAAATCTAGAATTTTAATCGCTTAATAACTGGAACTATTATTTCCCGTTACCTTCTGTTAAGAAGATGTGCTTCGAAGTTTAGTTTTCATTGCAATGCCCTCATTGGATAAAGCGTCCCATGTCTGGAATCTAAGCCTTTAGAAGTGGTGCAGGAGGATTATATCAGTTCAAGACCTGATTTGGCCATACATGATGAGGCCGACCAACGTGGGCTTCACAAGATCACAGCATGGTTCCCAGCACTTATATCAGGCATATCACAACCACCTGTACTCCAGTTCCAGAGTACCATAGCAGTTCAGGACTCCCGCGGGCACACTCGCACTTTTTTTTTTTTCAAATGTAAATTGTTCTCTATTCGCATATACACCTAAAGGCCAGAAGAGGGCATCAGATCCCACTACAGATGACTGTAAGCCACTAAGTGGTTCATGGGAATCGAACTAGGGGACTTCTGGAAAAGCAGTCAATGCTCTTAACTGCTGAACCATCTCTCCAGCCCCTACAGTTTTTTTTGTTGTTGTTTTTTTTTTAGCAAACCGCCAAGGCAAAAACGAGGAAGTTCGCCAAGGTAAAATACTCCCAGTTGGTTTGTGTAATATTTAATCCTCGGCAGTTAGCACGTATCCCATATTCTTTGCGAACTCTTTCACCTACTTCCTTCTCTTCTAGTTAAAGTGCCCGACTGGATACACAGCTCAGTGGTGCTCTGCAGCCATCTCCATAGTGCACTAAATAATTAGGAACTTTTACAAAGAGATCTGTGTATATATAGTAAGTAGGATTTGGGGAGCCGGCTGTGGGGCATCTCTAAGATGAGGGCCAGAGAAGTGCCTTAGATGAAACACCTGTCAACACTTACTGCAGTGTCGTGATTTCCAATTTGCTGAGTTCTCTCAAGAGGACTGAAGCTGAACATTCGTCTCTGCCCTTCTGGATCACCAATCTGTGTTTAACTCGAAGTAGCCGTTATTTCCACCCACCCCCCATTTCTCTGTGTAGCCTTGGCTGTTCTATACCTTGCTCTATAGACCAGGCTCGCCTCAAACTCAAGAGATCTGCCTGCTTCACGTAATTATCTGTTGAATAAAGAATTGAGATCCTAATACCTGGCTCTAGTTTGTACCTGTTTGGTCCCCTCCCCCCCTTTTTTTTTCAAAGGTGGGTTAAGGTCATAAGGCTGGTAAGACCAACATATGGTTGTATTGCCTGTCTGCCTTACCTGAAGGAAAAGCTGAGTGTTCTCATTTATCTGCCATTCCATTCTTGACGTCTTGAGACTGATCCTCAGATTTGGAGCTAGAGTCATTCTGGAATCAGGGTAGCCTCCGAATGGGGACAGGGCAAAGGCTGGACAGACACTGACAAAATCATTTACATATAATTCAAATATCCCCAGGATCCTGTGCCCTGTAGACAGACACAAATGATAACAGATACATTTCACTAACCCTACAAACTGATTTTGTTGTATTAGGCGGTACTGGGAATTGAACCTATGCCAGGCAAGTGCTCTGCCACTCAGCTATTTTCCAGCCTCAATGATTCATTTGTAAAGTTACCTTTGCTACCTCGGACTGTGGCTTCTGCTCCCCGTTCCTGCTCTTGCTCATCTCTCTCCAACTCTCTTACTCGGTCAGCCTCCCATATTTCCCAGGCCATCAGAGCTTACCTTCTTGTACCACAGGAAAGTACTCTGCCTCTCCTGTACTCTGATCATTTTGAAGAGTCTCAGAGTCACAAGGTTGTCGTGGGGAGTGATCAAAGCACACTTTAACACACCACTCTTTCATCCTCGGGACATGGCTTGCAAACAGGGTAGCCATCAGTGAAGGATCTCAATCATCACTGCTTGGAACCACTCCTTGTTCCCCAGCCCATGGAGCTGAATTCTAAACCCAACAGCTTTTCCTGTTGTCAATTTTCTCTTGGGTCAGCAGGTTCCCTTGGGCAAGTTCACCAAGTACAACTCTTAGAAAACACATTATATTTGGTTATACCTTTTCCACAGTAGAGAGGATGAATTTTCTGAGGAGAAAATGGTTAAGTTTGGAGCTGAGCTAGCATGAATGATAAAATCTTCACAAGTATGAGCATACGAACCATTTTCTAAAGCATACACTTTACATAGTGTTACACGTCATTCTCAAACCATCTACACTGAGGTACACAGAACAGTATAAAATCTGAGGAACTTTTGTTGTTTTCAAGACAAAGATACCCCTTGCTACTCAAGAGGGCAAGAGAGGATCTGTATTGATCCATTTCTTACAATGCATCTCATCCACTCTGCAGTCAGTAACTGAGCAATTTAAAAATAGAATTTAGTTAAGTCAGGTGAATGTGTCAGTCCATCCCCCACTCACCCGTCCCCCCCACAGTTCTTCAGTAACTGTTCTGTGTGAGGCACTGTGCTGGATAATGGAGACATCAAGAACAGCGAAACATCATTCTCACCATCAATAAGCTTACGGAACAATGGAAGAAACAGCCAAGTAACTGCACTGCAGTGTGACAGCGCATCATACAGGCACAAGCAGATTGTTACAATAGTCCCTAGCGGCCAAGAATGAAGCCCAGAGAGGTGATGTTGGAAGTGTAACTTGAACTAACTGTCCAAACATGTGTTTCAGAAGGGAAATAAGGAAGGAAGTACTCCAATGATGATTTACACTAAAATACCTCATGTAGGAGTAAAAATGACAGCTAATGCTCTATGAATTGCCACTTCATGATGTGTTCATATATGAAGATCATGGTCTGTGCAAATTGAGATGATCCTGTTGCTACTAACTTAAAAAGGAAAAATCAAAGGTGTGCAAAAGGTTAGTTAAGAGTTTATGAGACAGGCCCTTGTGTAGCCAGACTGTCCTTGAACCCTGTGTAGCTGATGGTGGCCATGAACTCATCCTCTGTCCTCTACTTCAGAAGTGTCAGTATTACAGGGATATTGTTTTGTTTTGTTTTTTAACAAGACTGCTTCCTAAATGTATTAAGAAATCTCTCCCCTTGTCTCTCTCTTTTAAAGAGAGAATAAAAAGGGCATGAAGGCACAAAATGGGTACTTGAAACCCAACTGCAAAACTTACTCATGCAACTGAAGCATTATAGAAACCTCCTGAGGGCCAAAGAATTTACGCTTCTATAAAAGAGAACACCAACAGCACTGCACGGCACAGCCATTGCTTCCTTAGACTCTTCAGGAAATGGTCACTGTGGTACTTTTCACAAACCCCATAGGATTTCTACATTAAAATAAAGCAACAGACATCAAGCCTAGAATAACTTCAAAGTTGCAAATATGAATTATACCAAACGATGGATGGTCTGCTCCAAATAACAGGACAAAGGGCATCTTCACACGGAGCCGGTCAATTTCACAGTGATGATACATGGAGATGACCTGAGGCACAAGCTGTGATTGGTCATGAGAAAAATGAAAGTTAGAATGCAGTTCCAAATCCGTCTTTCATGATTTCAGAGAGCTGTTCATCACACACATTTTAGAACGTTCTTGTTACTCCTTCGGATACAATATGATAAGGAAAACTAGAAGTTTGGCTTGGCCAAAGGTGTTCAAAGTCTAGGTGTCACACTCATGGTACGCATGTCACCACAGAATGTCACAGATCCACTGTCAGGATTCCGGTCCTCCGATGACGACTACAGTTCAGTTTTCAGAAGTCTGGGAATGATCTGACCATACTCTTTCCTTCGTGTTACATTATAGGACAGGAACTTGGAGTATTCAGTCAAGAGGTTCTCCCAGTAACAGGTGACGTCATCCATCTGCAAATGGTGGATGATGAACCTGCTTCCCCTAGAGATAAGATTAACAAGAGCATTTTACATCACAGGCTTTAATAATAACAAGCCTACATATGGTTATGCTGCTTTTATCAAGAGCCTTGTTCTGAGTATTCTATTTGATTTAACTCACCTGCACCTCACAACCAACCCTGTAACTGTCATATCCCTATGTATGTATTTAGCAATAGAACTTAATGTTTGTTTCCAAAAACAAGCATTATTACCAGCCAATATTCATTATAAACACTTAAGTTTGTCGTTGTTGTTTTGTCTTGGTGTGATTTGGAGTTTTGAGATGTCTTACTTTTTACTTCAAGATAGCCTAAAATTCACTTCATAGCCCAGGCTGGCCTGGAACTCAAAGCAGTTCTCTTGACTCAGTCTCTCCGTTGCTGGGGTTACAGGTGTGAGTCATCACGCTCAGCTAAAAACATCTGTCTTAGCTCCTCAAAGACTGAGGTCTGGGGCTTGGAGAGAGGGTTCAGTGGTTAAGAGTGTATTGCTCTGGCAAAGGACCAGCTCAGACTGCTCTAACTCCAGTGCCAGGGGGCTGACGCCTCTGACCTCCTGGGCACCAGCACTGATGTGCACATACCCATACATAGACACAAATAGACATACAATTGAAAAGTAAAATGAATCTTAAAAGACTGAAATCTATTTGTATAAAACAGGGAGCAATTGTGGACTGTGTATTTGGCTCCAGAACAGCTTTAACTCTGGGTTACCTTTGTAATGAAGCTGAGGTATGGACATTATCATGTAACTATATTTAGAAAGCTTTAGGACAGATGAGGACAAAAAAGGACAAATGAATAGAGCTTACCTTTTAGCAATTTCTTGAGCAATATCATCATTTGCTTTTACAAATTCCAACAGCTCCCTAAAATGACAAGAATCATGACACTGTAGAGGCTGGGGAGATGGCTCTGCTGCTAGCGTGTTTGGCATGCAAGCACAGGGACCCATGTTCAACACCAGTACCCATGTAAGAAGCCTAGAATGGTGGCTTGTGCTTTTAATTCCTGTGCTAGTAAGGTGGAGACCAGTGGACCCCGGAGCTTGCTGGTCAGCCAGCCAATTCTAATAAGCAAGCACAAGGTCCCAGCAAGAGATTCTGTCTCAAAGAGAACAAAAGGTTTGGCCCCTGAAGAACAACACCTAAGGTTGATCTCTGGTCTTCATACACACATTAACAAACACACATGCACCATACACACACACACACACACACACACACACACACATACAAACACACATAAATAAGTAAAAAATTTTAATTTCCAACTTGCTCTCCAAATTCTTGTTCTAGCCAGAGGAGGGAATTGGTTCCCATTCCTGGCCCTTCTCCACACCTCTTTCTGTCTCCCATCATGAAAGACTTTGCTAAGGTTTCACTAACTGACAACATAACAAGGACAAATCTATCTTCAATTGTTGAAAGAGCAAAGCCTCTCACTTCACGTACACATTACGTTAGAATCAGCACTGTGAATCAAAGCACATTTCAAGTTCAATCCCATGTATCCCTGCCTAGATAATACACAGCAGTATACAGTGTCTATGGGGGGCAGGGGGAGATTTCATTGAAAATGAAATCACCCTGAGGAAATGCCGTAAGTAGTCACTTAAAGAGACTTAGGAGAAAATGGTCAATAGGAAACTTTTGTTGGGAGGTAAGTGCTTACTGGACATTGGAGAGGTCTGTTTTGACTGGTATGTAGTGAACCCATGGCTTTAACTGTGTGTAGAAGAATTCAACCCACTCATCACCAACATGAAAGACCAGCGAACCACACAAGAAGAGATGTTTGAACCGGAAGCTTGCAGCTACACCTCGGAAATTAAACAGATACCTGAGAAAGAGAAGACAGCATACTTCACTTTTCACAGCTGCCGCTGCAAAGAATACCTCCCCCCTTCCCCACACCATTCCCTCACTCCTGCTCTGCTTTTAGGATCTCCCTCCTTCCCTTTCGTAATATGTTCCTTTTTTTGAGACAGTACGCTGGTTAGCTGTCACCTTGACACCAACTAGAATCACTTGGGAAGGACTCTCAGTTGAGAAGACTCCTCTATCAGTTTACCTACAGGCAAGTCAGTAGGGGCATTTCCTCGATTAATGATTGGCATGGGAGAGCTCAGCTCACTGGAGGTGATGCCACCCATATGTAGGCTGTTCCGGGTCATATAAGGAAGCAGGCTCAGCAGGCCATAGGGAACAATCCAGTAATCAGTACTCCTCTGTGGCCTCTGCTTCAGTACCTGGCTCCAGATTCCTACCTTGAGTTCCTGCCCTGAATCCTCTGGATGATGGACTGACTGCAGGCTAGAAATTGAAATAAAGCCTTTCTCCTCAAGTGGTTTTTGGTCATGGTATTTTACTACAGTAATAGAAACCCTAACCATAACATAGTCTCGTGCTTCACCTTGGACTAGCCTTAGACTCAGAAATCCTCCTGCCTCATTCCCGCAAGTGCTGAGACTGTAGGGATTGAGTCACCATGCCCTATTCTGTCTTCAAAACCACATCAGTATATATCTGTGCAGTTTCCATAAATTCCTTGCTTTTCTTGGGTTGGAGCTGCAGGTTGTTCCAGGAATATCAGATAAACAAAAAAAATAATTTCTCCAGAAGAAGTTATGTGGAACCAGTAGCTATGTGCGAGGTAGAAACAGATAAGATCAGAAAGAAATAATAGGTTGTTTTTGTTTTGTTTTTATAGATTTTAGACCTACTATAGGTATGAAATAATGATATACATTAAAACCAAAAGTAATAAAACTGGGCTGTAAAGATGGCTCAACAGGTGCTCGCCACCAAACCTGAGGTCCTGCATCACATTTTCAGAGCCTGGACAGTGAAGGGGAGAACCAATCCTACTGAGTTGTAGTATGACCTCCACATGTATGCAATGGCACACATGCACCCACACAAAATAAATAAATGTAAAAAATACGTTTTGAAAAGAGTAAAAAACTCCATGTGTTCTGGTGCAGGAGAATTATCTGTATTCTGTCAATCATGTATTTTAATAAAACGCT
>LOEQ01001251.1:398209-408721 GCA_001685075.1 Bramus lutescens
AAAGGCTAGTTCAGGGTCATCAAGGGGAATTTGAGGTCAACCTAGGCTGTGTGTCTCAAAAAAAAAAAAATTAAATGAACTGCATTCCATTTATTTCTCCACATAGCTGGGTCTTCCTCCACTTTTCATAGTGCTAGATGCTTCGGCCAGTACCTTACACATGCTAAGGAAATATTCTATCGCTGAGCCACATCTGTAGCCCTTACTGGCACTGGCTCTGTTGGCTTACCTACCCACGCGACATGTGGCTACGTCTGGAAACATTTCTGAGGAACTGCTACTGGCATTTAGTGGGCAGAGGCAAGAGATGTTAAATATCCTAGAAGGAACAGGACAGCTCCTTACCCCAAAGAACTACCCAGTCCAAGTATCAGTATTACCAAGCCTGAGCAAGCTTGCTTGATGAACAGAAGGCAGGCCACATCTCCATAGCACTTCTGTATTTTAATCAGCCCCCTCTGAATCTCCAGCCACACTTGTAAAGATAACAAACTCTGGGAACAAGATGAATTAGATTATTGCCCTACAGGCATCCTAGAGATGACCTATAATGACTGTTTCCAGAAAACCCTTATATAAGCACCAATAAGCCAGGTATGGTGGTACATGCCTGTAATCCCAGCACTCAGAAGACTGAAGCTGGCAAATGGCCAATTCAAGATGAGCTTGTTTTACATGGCAAGACTCCATGGGCAGGGCACCATCAGCATAATCCCAATACTGTGAAAATCATAAATGTAAAATATAGCTGGTTTAGGAAATGTAGACAGCCAGACCCTGAGAAGTCTGATAGGATGGAGTCAGTAGGCCAAGGCATGTCTCGGTCACGAACAGAAGGATCTGGAATATACTTGTCCTTGATATACCTAAGGGTCCACTACAACCCAGCATTAGCACCAATTATCAAGCACATTCCAAGTAATTTTTAAAAACCAAGCAGAGCAGTAACTACCTATAAGGCTGGTATTTGGGAAGACAAACCCCAGTATCCAGGAAGATCAGGGGTTTGAGCCCAGTCTGAGTTACAAAGTGAGACTGTTTCAACAGATTATTTACCCTTCCTCACAGTAAGGTCACTTAGTTTACTCTCTCTTATTAAGATAACGATGCACAGTGGAGTGTGGCGGCTCATGCCTGCAAACCCAGCATTTGATGGAGTGAAACAGTCTGAGGCTGGCCTGGGAACTACATAATAACTTCTGGGTCAGGCTGGGGTACTGAGTGAGACCCTGTGTTTGAGAATACTTAAAATATAAAAAAAAATTAAAGAAAATGGTGGTGGAGAGATGGTTCAGCGGTCAAGAGTACTTGGTGCCCTTGCAGAGGATCTGGGTTCAGTTCTCCGTGTTCACATGACAGCTCACAACTACCTGTAACTCTTAGTTCTAGAGGAGCTGATGCCTTCTTCTACCTAGGGGACCCTAGGCGTGCATGTGGTACATATACAGACATGTAGGGAAACAGGCAAATAAAATAAAATCATCTTTAAAAAGTTCAAAGACTCTTGTAACCAACCCTTCCCTGAGAGGCACTGCTGACAATTTAGGATAGTGTCTTCTGCCCTTTTTGATAGGGATCTCTAAAATTTGAGTAGGCTCTTCTTATTTCCAGGCTACCCTCAAACTCACTACATAATTGAGATTGGTCTTGAACTTTTTATCCCCCTACCTCCACCTCTCCAGTGCTGGGATTACAGGTCTGACCCACGATGACCAGTTTATACAGTGCTGGGCATTGAATCTTGGGCTTCACACCTGCTAGGTAAGTGTGCTCTACCAACTAAGCTCTATCTTCGGGCCCAACAAGAATACTTACATACACACAAAACCGCTCATGCTATGTGACAGTCTCCTGACTTTTATATTGTGTGTGCGCGTGCACAGTCACGTGCGTGAGCATATAATGGGGCTAGAAGAAGACATAGCTATCAGTCTTTATTCCCTCGAGACAGGTACTTCACTGACAGGGCTCTGGCCATTTTTGCTAGGCGAGCTGGCCAAAGAGCTCCCAGGATCCACCTATCTCTGGCCCCAGGAACACTGGGGGTTACAGGCACATGCAACCTGTTTTGTGTGGATGCTCCATATCCAAGCTCATATCCTCAGGCTGCACAGCTAGCACTCTGCCTACTAAGCCAGCACCCCAGCCCAGGCGGGAATCTTAAATTATTGACTGTATTCTGCTGCTTACCCCAAGAAACCTCACAGAGATGGAGAAACAAAACCTTTCCAAAGGACCTACCTTAGCAGATCTTCTCTGAAGAGGTCCCACCGTCCAAGACCAGTAGGATAAAGTGGCCACACAGCGGGGCCTCCTTCCCAAAATGTCCATGCAGGATACATGATATCATGGTACTCCGATGTCTGACAGAAACAGAAAGGCATTCTGAGTAAGTTTTGAGAGAGAATGAGAAGCAGCCGGCTGCATTCATCATACAGAGTTGGGATAAAGGCCTTCATGGTGCTAGAGAAATACTGCATTTGTCTGCGAGGTTAGCTCTGAGAACACAGCTCCATGACAGAGCACTTATAGAGCACCTACCGACCACAAGTGAGGCCCTAAGTGCAATACCTAGCACCACAAGGCATCACCTCTTTCTGTTTTCTTTTTCGAGACAGGTTTTCTCTGTGTAACAGCTCTGGCTGTCCTGGAACTTTTAGACCAGGCTGGCCTCGAACTCAGAGATCCGCATGCCTCTGCCTCCCAAGTGCTAGGATTAAGGGCGTGTGCCACCACTGCCTGGTTAAGGCATCACCTCTTATGCCCAGACTGTAGACATTAAAAGGCAGGAATTATCAGAGGTAAAAATAACAGACCTGCCAGGTTTTGGGGTGGCACACACCTTTAAGTCCATCACTCTGGAGGCAGTGGCAGNGTGGATTTCTGTGGGTTCGAGGCCAGCCACATCTACACAGTGAGTTCTAAGACAGCCAGGGCTACACAATGAAACCCTGTCCTGACGGGGGTGGGGAAGTAACAGACCCTCTGAATCCCAGAATTTTTAACCATATTAAAGGTCAAGTTTTTCAGTTCCTCAAAATTCTGGAGGTTTTTTTCTTTTCTTTTTTTTTGAGGAAGGAAGAATAATATTCCCAATTATGAATAATCAGTTCTGTCAAAACGTAACTGCTGTTACATCCTCGTGTTTCCCCTGCTTTTCCAGTTCTGAGTTAGTTCCCAGGGGGTATTTTGAGAGTAAGAATCATGAAATAACACTGACCACGGTGGTCTGAACGCCGACTCTTCCTCTTCACCAGAAGCGAGTGCTCCATCGTATGCCTCCACGTCCAGGGAATGGGGGAATAAAATCCCTAACTCTACCTACAGGTCTATTTTCCAAACCCAAAATGACTTACAACAGTTTGATAAGAGAGTGTCTGATGACTAGTAAGTCATGATCTAGTGTCACCTAACACTGTGGGTGTCCCTGTTGAGCTCACACTGGCTGTACATGGATCAGAAGGACCAAGGGAAGAACGGAAGAATGCAGGGAGTCTAATCACATACATGGGGGGGGGTGTTTGCTGTTGTTTTTTGTTTGTTTGTTTGAGATAGGACCTTACTGTATAACTCTTACTACATAGACCAGGCTGGCCTCAAATGTAGTGGTCCTTCCATTTCTGCCTCCTCAGTGCTGGGATAAGCCAGAGATCTTACAGGCCGAAGCCATCAAGTCCAACGCACAAATTTTTGGGTAAAAGTTTAAAATCCTCTGTTCCTACCTATGGCTGCCTCTATTATGTGGCTACTTACAAAGCCTTTAACCCACTGTTTCTCCACTACAACTCCAGGTGTAAGGTCTGACTCCTCTCAAGCACTTAGAAAGTCCCAGGCAACCCATCAAGCATCTCCAACAAAGCAATTGTTCAGTAGGAACTTCACAGTTGACCAAAGCCAACAGTCTACAATTCCCCCTCTGGACATTGCTGTCAGAGACTGTTAGAGCCAGGAGGGAAGTAACAGGAAAACAAAGGCAGTAAAAGTGACGTCACACTGGAACCAGCTTTGGAGAAATCAGCACGAACCATTTACAACACAGGAAATAAGTCTCTAGAGAACACTGTCATAAAGAGGGGCGGCTGAGAGACAGCGTAGAAGGTAAAGTGTCTGTCTTGCAAGCACAAAGGCCTGAGTTCCAGTCCCTGAAGTTACAGAAAACTGGGCACAGTGGCACACAGTAGACCCCTGGGGCTTGCAGCCCTGCCAGGCAGCCTAATCAGTAAGCTCTAGGCCAATGAGAGACCTTGACTCAAAAACAAGGCAGATGGCTCTGAGGAATGACACCCACTCATGACCTCCAGCTTCAGAGTCCACACACACACATCCATGTATTGACCTCTGTCCTCAGAGTCCACACACACATCCATGTATTGACCTCTGTCCTCAGAGCCCACACATGTACATCCATGTATTGACCTCTGGCCTCAGAGCCCACACACACACATCCATGTGTATTGACCTCTGTCCTCAGAGCCCACACATGTACATCCGTGTGTATTGACCTCCGGCCTCAGAGTCCACACACACACATTCATGTATTGACCTCCGGCCTCAGAGTCCACACACACATCCATGTATTGACCTCTGTCCTCAGAGTCCACACACACATTCATGTATTGACCTCTGTCCTTGGAGTCCACACACACATCCATGTATTGATCTCTGTCCTCAGAGCCCACACACATGTATATCCATGTATTGACCTCTGGCCTCAGAGTCCACACATGTACATCCATGTATTGACCTCTGGCCTCAGAGCCCACACACATACATACATCCATGTATTGACTTCCAGCCTCAGAGCCCACACATGTATATCCATGTGCAACTGTTCCCACACTAAAACAAAAAGGGAAAGGAAGAAGAGAAAAGAAAGAAAAAACTAAGAATACTGCTTTGGCTGGGCAGTGGTGGCACATACCTTAAATCCCAGCACCTGGGAGACAGAGGCAGGTGGATCTCTGTAATTCAAGGCCAGCCTGATCTACAAAGCAAGTTCTAGGGTAGCCAGAGCAGTTACACAAGGAAATCCCGTCTTGGAAAAAAGAATACTGCTTTGAAGAAAGCAAACCAGAGCACCTGTTCCTTCACCCGAAGACCATGGTCATCCTAAACCCACTGTCTTTTGGCCATCCCACCCGATTCAGGATGCTCCATACCTGGTTTCTACAGAAGATGACTCCTTGCAATCTACATGAGCCTGAGTACAGACAGGCTGCTTTCCTGCCCCAAATTCTCCAAGTCCATAGGTGTCATCCCACTTCTATCCTCCCTAATAGTACCCAAACTCCCTCTCACTCACCTTCTTGGTCACCTTAGGCCCAAACCATGTATTACCCAGCACCTTCAATGTTAGATTTCGGCTACGCTGAGTCCTAGGACACAGACAAAGATAGGGCCGAGGGTACTCAGCACTGTAGCTACTGGATACACTATAGGAATGTGAGAAACATTTCTCAAATGACAGCACTCCCTGTGAGCTTTACTGGATTCCCGTGAGAGCTGTAGGCGCCTAAGGCACCCTTTTCCCTAGCCGTAGATATTAGGCTAAGGTACTCTTACATTACATAAGGGTCTTCAACTCTATTTCACCAGTCTTATGGCTCAGTGATTGTGAGTTAACACAGAATAAGTTCATTCCTGGATCTCCAGCTTCATCCTCACCAATAGCCATCAGACTGCCAAAGAAGATCTCTTACTCATATCAGAGGATCTCACCCTATTCCCGTGTGGCCCTTCCTGTGCTCACCTTACTGAAGGAGAAGACAGGGATGGTAGGCTCCATCCACTTTGGAACCTGGGGATAATCTCGTACGTTGATGACCATTTCCATGTCTGGGAGATGCCGAATCACTGCCAAAAGAAAGTGTTCAACCCCACTACACCTGTCAACCAGACAAAAACACAAAATCGTCAGAGTCATGCCTGCAGGCTGTAGGGTGAGGAAGAATCCTAACAGTACGGTGAAATAAGCCAGTGCCCAGACCGTCAGCCCACTGCACAGTTCCCCCCGAATGCAATGCTTCTACAGGGAGTATGCCCCTTTTCACAAGGCACAGTTTACTGTTCTCAGCTAAATTGCTCCCATAGTCCTAACTTTGAAGAGAATACCATTTCTACAGATATCACTTCTCTGATTGTTACCTGGTCTTTCTTCCCATGACACAGAATAGTTTAATCCGTAGAAAAGATGCAAATTTTAATAGAGAAACTAGAAGACCTTATTTCCTCGTTCCTTCACACACAAAGACAATGCTATAGCTTGCATCTGGAATGTCTGGTCCTCAGCTGGGAGGTGACGGTAAACAGTTAAGAGATAGGATGGTTTTGGATCACAGAAGGAATGCCTTCCAAGGAGAGCATTAGCTGTTGCATTCTCTCCCTCCCTCCCTGGGATCCTCACATTCCCAAGTGACAGAGTGTAGGCAGGTTTCTCTACCTAGTACAATAGGTACTCCATGCTGCCCTGAATAACCACAGACCCCAAAGCAAGAGAGCCAACTGACCACAGACTGAAAGTTCTGAAACCATGAGCCGAAATAAAGCTTTCCTTTATGCTTACTTGTCTCAGATGTTTTGTTACAGCAATGGAAAGCTGACTAAGATACTGAGTTAGGGTTTTCACTGCTGTGGAGAGACATCATGACAGTGGCAACTCTTATAAAGAAAGCAGTTAATTGGGGTGGCATATATCTCAGAGGTGCAATCCTTTATCATCATGACAGGGAGTATGGCGGCATGCAGGCAGACATAGTGAGTGTCATGACAGATGGCATGCAGCTACATCTTGACCAGAAGGGATCAGGAAGTCGACTGACTCACTGTGTAGAATTCTGAGCACAGGAAATCTCAAAGCCTACCCCCACAGTGACACACTTCCTCCAACAAGGCCACACCCACTCCAACAAAGCCACACCTCCTAAGAGTGCTACTCCCCACAAGATTATGGTGGCAAATTACATTCAAACTACCAATGGTACCATTTTTCTTTCTTCCATGATTAGCTCTTGATGAAGGAAAACCTTTCATACCTTCAACCTAAATACAAATCATTATCAAAATTTGCTCTGCAAGACAGAAATGACATTGACACAATCATGAAGACTACAACACCACTTTTTCACTACACTCCCTGAGAAGCCTCAGAGAACTTATTTTTCTGAA
Source organism: Bramus lutescens (assembly GCA_001685075.1). Lineage (NCBI taxonomy): Eukaryota > Metazoa > Chordata > Mammalia > Rodentia > Cricetidae > Bramus > Bramus lutescens. The sequence continues at coordinate 405,374 of LOEQ01001251.1, forward strand.
AGAAAGGGGAAATGTTTGGCTTGTTTCTGCCCTATCCTTTGAGGTCCTACTGCCACCACTCTAGGAGCTGACAGATCTAGCAGCTCACAGACTGATCAGAATTTTCTGGTGACATGGCTGGTCTGGAACTTACTACATAGACCATCTGGCCTCAAACTTTTGGCCACCTTTCTTCCTCTGCCTCCCAAGACCCAAGATTTCAGTCACCAGGCCAGGCTAAAACAGTTTTACACACAAGCAGATAACTATCAAATAAATACTATTTCTTATTATTGTATAGTCTTTATTATCACAATTATAATTATTAAATATTATTTATAAATATTACATTCATATTTTACATGTAAGAAGATAACTACCAAATAAAATCAATGGTTCATAACATAACACACTTATGTATGTAATGTATTAGTAATAAGCAATTGTCAATGAGACCAGATAACTTTTTACAATTTGATTGACAAAGATTCTAAAAGTCTAACACACTGCATTGTGGTAGAGGGTATAAAGCTTATTTAAGAGCATGAGAGCCAGACATGGTGGCACACATCTTTAATCCTAGCACTATGGAGAAAGAAACAGGTGGCACCCTGAGTTCAAGGCCAGCTTGGTCTATGTAATGAGTTCCAGGCCAACCAGAGCTACATACTGTCTCAAATAAATTAGTAAATAAATTAATTAAAAATCTTTAAAAAGCATGGGAAACAAAAAAAAATACTGTACTTAGCCTAGCTATTCTGGGAATTCAGCCTACATGTGTACATGTCCATGACCAGTGTGCGCAAAGGAATATGCATAAGAATGCTCATTATAGTAAAGCTTGTATTGGTCAGATTTTTTACAGTTATTATAGGGAGAAATTTAAATATTCACTGATAGAAGACTAAATGAAGAAACCCATACAGTGAGTTATTACTGTGCAGTCATAAACCTGCATAGAACTACCTGGCTCACAACACACATTTATAAATCCCTCTGCTTTACTTTCTCCTGCAGCCCACATTACCCTATCAGGTTTCATTAGTTTGTTTCTCATAGCCTGTGGAACCAGGACAAAAAGAAGAAAACAGAAGACAGAGCCAAAGCCATCATAATCAATGATGTACAACAGACTACATAAAATATCTGGTAATAAAAAAATAAAATCAAATCCCAGGCAAGGTGAGTTTATCCGCACTTCCTGAAATACGAGGAAAGATTCACTTGTTAATCTTCTAAGTAGGCATCTAGGAGGACTTGATAGTATCATTAGCCTACATGTAGCATCCTTAGAAGATAGCAGAAGATACACCTTCATCTTACCTGGAGGGAAACATGCAGTCATCTTCCCGAAATAATCTGTGCTTAATGATCTGGTAGTGGGTTCCTAGCTTACGCCTGACCACCTCAGCCATCATCTTCCTGGAGATACCGCCTCGGAAAGGAGTGAGGTCCTCTTGGATGACACTGTGAAAGAAGGGAAACCATCGAGGAAAGCAGGCCAAGAAATTCTGATAAATTCCATCTAGTCCCAAGTGCATCTTATTCAAAGAATATACTAAACAGGGGAAAGTAATGGATAGGAATGAGCAACTCTTCTAAAGGCACTATGGGTAACTAAAGAAAAAAAGAACATCAAACTCAGAACCTGGGGAAGATGGTTCAGCGGGTGAGAGGGCTTGCACAAGGTCCTGGGTTCACAACCCCAGCACCAGTGAACATAGCCATAACCCCAGCCCTGTGGAGGGTAGAGAGGTAGATCACTGGAGGCTCGCTGGCCCCAGTCTAGCTCCAGGTTCAGTGAGAGACCCAGTCTTTACAGAATAAGGCACAGTGACACATGAAAGAAACATATGCAAACACACACAACACACACAATCCAACATGATGGGGCTGAAGGGTGCTTGCTTAGCATGGGCAAGGTCCTAGGTCTGGTCTCCAGCACCACAAAAGCAAAGTGTCAAACATAGGGAAGAGACAGGAAGAACAAGTCCAGTTTCTTCTTCCTCCCTCCATCAGGCTTGCCCCCTACCCCCGCCTTAGATGGCCTGTTCATGCCACACCCATGGCCTTAACCCCAGCCATCACAGATGTCTTGTTTTCCTTTATTTTAAAGGCAAGGCTCGTGCTCCCCAGCATAGGCTGCAGTAACCAGGAAATCAGTTACTTTACATCTCTCTTTTAAGTTCAGCACCACGTAAGTTTCAAGAAATATCATTAGCATCAGGAGAATTTTTGAAGAATCTCAGAAAGATGAAGGGCAAGGACTGCTGTTTATCTGAGCTTTTGGAGGAATTACATGGCTTGCCATAAAGGGTAGTCAGTGGGAAACGTGGGTTAGAGCCCCCTCAGGCCTTCTGTCCACGGACTTAGCTTTCTACTATACTAAACCCAGGCCAAGCTTTCATACCTTAAAGATAAAAACCAAGAGGAAATACTGATTATATTCTATAGATGATATATATGTTCATTCCTTCAACAAGCAATTGCAGGGGGCCAGCACCAGAGAGATGACATAGACTCTGGTCCTAAGATGCTTTCAGTCCGTGGATGAAACAGAAAAGCACATTTGCTAAATCCCACAGGGAGTAGAGGCCATGTGGAGAGTACTGAGTCTCCCAGGGCATTTTCTTATCGTAGAAGAGCCACCTAAAGGTACCCCTTCTGCTCTCAAGACATCCGTAGATCACTGATAACTGCCATCAAGAAGGACTTTGGAAAGTTTCCCTCGGTCAAGAATACAGCTCTCAGGGCCACATCAAGGAACTCACCCGTGATAGCAGCTGCAGTTTTGACTTGTACATGGTTCATAATTCTCCAAAGCCCTGTTAATTTGGTCAATAAATACTTTCCATTTTGAGCCTTCAAAAAGTGAAGGAAATGAGAGTTAACAAAATACCCTTGGCATTCGCATGTGCAAGCAGCAGGCAGAAGCAACAGAAGACCAACACTTGCAGAAATCCCCTTCCTTTCCCAGTAGTGGAAACGAAATGCCAAGAAGGATTCTTTGTGTAACTTGTTGGGGCTTGAGTCAAGTCTGCTCCTCTACCTGGGCCATCAGGTATCTAAGAAATTGGAAAAGTCACAAGCTTAATGTTTGGCCTTAAACGGCTATATATACAGTGGACTTCGACACAGATTCACTTAATCAAACTGAGCCCCTTCGAGAGAGAACCAATGCAAAGTCTTAGACATAACCCTCCCTCATCTGTTGTCTGTCATAACAAGTAGGAGTCTCCCTCTCATACGGGTGCAAAACACAGAGGACGTCCCTCTCTCTCCCTACCACCCCCAGTTCTGGAAGATGGGTCCAGGGCTAGAGGCAGAGGCCCAGACAGCTCTGCTCGCCCCCGCCCGAGCCCACGCCGG
>LOEQ01001251.1:414030-433507 GCA_001685075.1 Bramus lutescens
CCTCAGCTCCTGGGCGATGGAGGCTGAGGATGAGTGGTGATGGGGTCGGGCTCTGCTTCTAGCTTTAGCTCTGGCTCTGGCACGGACTCCTGGTCTGGGTCTGGTAATCTAGAGACCCTACCCGACTTTTCGACTCTCCAGTGGGTACCGGCCTGCGTCCCGGCAGCTGTTTTGGAGCGCTTCAAAGAAGGGAGGGAGTTCGGGTGCCTGGGGTCGGGTCTGTGAAGCCACCACCTCCTTCCAGGGATCCCGCTCCGTGGCCGGCCTGTTCCATGCGTGAGTTTTCCTTACCTGCTTTGTCGTCCCGCTGTCCCCGGCGTGCTTTGGGCCTTTCGGTCGCCGGGCTGGGACCGCTTGGTGATTTCTTCTGGGGGCTAGTCTATTCAAGTTTGTGGCTTCTGGCCGTCCACCTTAACCCACCCCACGTTCTTGTGTCTCAGCATTTTCCCCCTCACCTTACTTTCTCTTTAATTGAGTAAGGATCAGTTGTCCTTGCATCTAACAGTTTGGATTCTTTGTCCCATCTGGCGTTAGTTGTTAGTCTGCAGACAGAGGATCTGGAATAGGGAACATCCGATCCCCCTGCAGTAGTAAGATTTCGAAAACGGGTTTTTTTCTTCTTTTAATCTCCCCCCGCCCCCAACGTATAGTTTCCGGAGTATTTTTAGTTGTATTTAGAAAATATTTGTTATATATTGTCAGAACCATATTTACCTAAATTGAGGAAAACAATCCTTATTTTCTCCCAGTGAAGATCTTTGTACCCTTTTTAATCTTTCAGTTTCATTAATTTTTTTAAAAAGTGGTTTTACAGTAGCTTTTCTGAAACAGGCAACCATTTGAATGAACTGAAGAAACCACGGGTTAAATGGCGTGGTCAAGATCAGATAATACGTGGCACATCTTATCTCAGGCAGATCCTTGGATAACAGCCTATTATTTTGGACAGTGATAAGCTTCCTGTATTTCAGGTGCCTTTAATGTGAAATACCCAATTGGACATAAGTTGTGTTGTTTCATGTAAACTTTCACCTGACTGTGGTGTGTTTTATATGAGGAGAAGTCAGCAACAAAAGACACAGTTGTGAGTTGCCTAATGCTGAGCAAAGCTTAGATCAGATTTTAAACCTCTGACCTTACCCCAAGGTCCAAGCACAAATGGGAACACTTGTTTGAAAATCCAACCTGTTTTTTTTTTTCACAAGATCTGCTCACTTAGTTTTAATGTTTGCTTGTTACATTGACTTCTTTAAGCAGTTAACTGGTATTTAGGTTTTTTTTTTCCTTTTTTATTATTCAGAGTTGAAGTAAGTTGCCGACCATTAGCCTAGGTTGCAACTGCAGGTGGCATTGGAAACTGCCTGGGTCCTGGACATGCCCAGTAGAAGGAGGGGTCCTAGTCGGCAGCAGCTAAGCCGGTCAGCTTTACCTTCTATACAGACGTTGGTCGGTGGTGGCTGTGGCAATGGAACAGGCTTGAGAAACAGGTAAAGAAAAAATGAGTGTGTGCATAATAATTTGCATAACTTGTGATATATTATCAGTAAGACTAATATAAAAGTCATTCTATTCAAATATTTGCTTATCAAACTTTGTTCTTGTCAGTGAAGTAGAAATTCTACCTTTGAAGACTGAGAGCTTACTATTTCACAGTACTTTGCAGGTCGAAGGATAGTTCACAGGGACCCCAAGGTGGACGAGTATTTTTTTTCTTTTATTTCTCGCTTAATAATATTTTTAAAAAATTTATGTGTATGAGTATTTTACCTGCATGTATGTCTGTGCACCACTTATATGCCTGGTGCCTATGGATGCCCAAAGAGGTTGTTGGATCCCCTAGACCTGGATGGAGTTGAAATGGTCCTGAACCACCATATGTCTTCTGGGGACCATATCTGAGTCCTCTGGAAGAGCAGCCAAGGCTCTTAACCATGGAGCCATCTCTCAAGTTCCAACCCCCTTAAAAAAAATTAACCCATTGAGTCCACTTTGTGCTGCTCATATACTTGTGGTTGTGGGGCCATCCACTGAAGTGTGGTTGGCCTGCCAGGTGCCACACCTTTAAAGAAAGAAGCCATCAACTTTCCATAGCTCCTTTTAAGGATGGGGGCTCACAAACCCTTTCCCCTGCTCTTGCCCCCCCATTTTATTATTAAAAGTTACTCAGGCAGACGTTATTTGATATTAATAATAGCTGTCAACTGTAACATGAAATGCTAAGAACTGTGCTGTGTTACATAGGATACTAGAATTTGTTTGGGGTGTGTGTATGTGCGCACGCCCACAAGGTCAGGTGCTACTCCTCAGGTACTCATTACCTTGATTTTGAGACAAGGGCTCTTAGTGGCCAAAAAGTCACCAGGCAGGCTGGCTCGGCTTGTTGTTGAGCTCCAGGCATCTGCCTGTCTCCTCAGTGCTGGGATTATAGTGTAGACCATTATGTCCAGTTTTTAGTTTTTTAAAGAACCTTGTACATAAGCACTGTGCCTACATCACTCCCACCCCTAGTTCCTCATGGTCTCTTTATTATGTTATGTGTACATACATACGCGTGTATATGTATAAACAACACACTAAGTCCATTTATTGTTGCTCATATTCCCATGCGTCCAGAGCTGACCTCTCCTATCCCTGGAGGCAACTCATTCTCCCTTTCGCAGCGGTTGTTGACCGCCTGTAGCTCTTCATCTGTGGTTGGGACTATGGAATTTCTCTGTCCGTGTTGGCAAGCCAGCTGCTTTCACATTATGCCGGTCTTTTCTGGTATCCTAATGCATGAGATTTCATAGGTGTATTTTTTCCTGTCATGCCTCAGGGACACTATCTGCCAACAGGTAGTCTGTAGGCTCTTTCTGCCTGCCCTTCTGATATTTTTCCCCAAGCCCTAGGTGTAGGGGTTGTGTTGTAGATGGAGCAGTTGGAGTGGGCACCTCCCAGTCTATAACTGCATTTGACCAATTGTGGCCCCCTGTAATGGTCTCTTATCTGCTACAAAACGAAGCTTCTTTGATGAGGCCCGAGAGCTACACTTAACTGTGGGTCTAAAGATGAGGATTTAGATTATGTTTGGAAAACACAGGTTTAGGAGCAGGACGGCAGTAGGTTCTCTTCTCAGTCTATGACCTCTCTGGACATTGATAGTTGACTATGTTTCTAGTACCAGGAATGAATTCCCTCTTAATGAATGGTCTTTAAGTTCACTTAGACAGTTACTAGCTACCCCCAGTATAAAAATGGTATTGTACCATTGGGATATCTTTCTGGTCGTCATTATTGTGGTTCATAGGCTTTACAGTTGGGTAAGATTGCTACTTTCCATTGGCAGCTTGCTTGCATACATCTTCTCTTATGAGAACTAGTCCTCATAAAATAATCTGGAGGATTCCAGATCTGTTTCAGCTCAATTTCTGTAAGTCCTGTGTTTGAAGTATGTAGTGTCATCAATAAGAAAGTCTTACCTTTAAGTTCTGGAAGGCAGCAGCAATAGTCATATTGTTTGGGGAGACTCTTGTAGTCCTCTGACCAACAACTCAAAGGGAGGTTTCCCATGCTTGGCACTGGGGTCTTGTTAGATAGTGAATGGCTCTTAGTGGGAGCATTGTCACCCTGTGTGGAATAATCCCATTATTAAAATATACACAGATAAAAGCATGCTAAGCATGTGCTTTACTACTGAGTTACATACCCAGCCCAGGATGAGTTATTTTTTGCTGATCTTATCCAGGGCAACTCGTGTCTTTGGAGGCTTGATCATGGAGCAGCGCAGAGATGCTTTTACCTAGTCATGCATTTGGTCAAGATAATTTTTTCCTGAATATTTTTGTTTTCCCTTGTTTTAATGTTTGGTTTCCAGAGTTACCAATAAGTGCCACTCCTGTCTTTCAGGCTCTCCTGATTATATTTGAGAGTTTGTTTGGAGGTTCTAGCAGAGGAGCATAGCCACTCCTGACCTAACACTGGTCCTCTTCCATTCATGGAAGGTCATTCTCTTTGACGGAGAGCACAGCTTGGAGCTGTGAGGATAGAAAGGATACCCATTTAACCACTCAGGTTAGCTGAGTCAACTCTGTTTTTCTTCCTCCTTGGCTTCCTTGGTTCCTCTAGCTTACTGTGTTCTCAGAGCTGCCCCCTGCTTCTTCCTGATCTGCTCTAGGTAGTTTGGAAGGAAGAGGTGGCCAGGAAATCCTGGAAGTTGGGCCAGGTTTACTAGTTCTCTCAGCTAGACTAACTTTTATTTTCCAATTTATTTATTTTTATTTTATGTGCGTTGGTGTTTTGCCTGTATGCATGTGTGTGTGAGGATGCCAGATTTTCTGGAATTGCAGTTACAGACAGTGTGAGCTACCATGTGGTGCTTCAGGCCCCTAGACTAACTTTTAATGTTTTAATTATTTAATTACTGGGATGTTGAAAATATCTTTAAGGATAAGGAAAGGAAGCAATCTGCTGTTTCAAGAGTTGAAACCCAGCTTTGGTGGTGCACACCAGTATTCCCAGTACATGGGGGGTTGGGTTGGAGGATCTAGAGCACAAGGCCAACCTTGACTGCTTGTTCAGACCTTATCTCAAACAAACAAGAGTGACCAGAGCTGAAGTTTCGTTCCTAGGTAGTTCTGCTTATACTTGGATTCTGTAAACACTGTAATGGGAGGAAAGAGGAACATTTGAAAATGCTGATACTTTATTATTTATTTGTTTATTGAGACAGATTTTTTTCTTCAACACAGGGTTTCTCTGTGTAGCTTTGGAACCTGCCCTGGAACTCATTCCGTAGACCAGGCTGGCCTTGAACTCACAGAGATCTGCCTACCTCTGCCTCCCAAGTGCTGGGATTAAAGGTGTGTGTTTTACCACCTTTGGCTGAGACAGAGTCTTACTATGAAGCCTTGGCTAGCCTGGAACAAACTATGTATACAATGGTGGCCTCAAATGTACAGAGGTCTGCCTGCCTCGCCTGCCACCAAGCCTGCTGACAGTGTTGATAGTTTTAACTAAGTCTAACAGTGCTCATAAAGTGCCCCTCCTTATTTTGAGTAGGTGGTTCCTATGTATGTTCCTATTTTTGTAGCTCCTATTGACTTTCAAGGTTTCAGTCTTTCATGTATTATTTTGATCTACCATTTTCCAGCCCTCTTTTTTTTGTTGTTGTTTTTGTTTTTGTTTGTTGAGACAAAGTTTTGCTGTAGCTTTGAGTCTGTCCTGGCCCTAGCTCTTGTACACCAGGCTGGCCTCAAACTCACAAAGGTCGCCTTTCTCTGCCTCCCAGGTGCTGGGATTAAAGACGTGCGTCACCACCGACCAGCTTCTCTTCCTCTTTTAATACATGTAATTTTTGCAATTTTAGTTGAGGGGATGGAAGAATGTGTTTTTCAGTTGATTAAAATGAAAGAAGTATTTAGTTCACTTAAAAATCATTGTGACTGCCAGGCGGTGGTGGCGCATGCCTTTAATCCCAGCACTCAGGAGGCAGAGGCAGGTGGATCTCTGTGAGTTCGAGACCAGCATGGTCTACAAGAGCTAGTTTCAGGACAGGCTCCAAAGCTACAGAGAAACTCTGTTTCAGAAAAAAAAAATCGTTGTGACTGTGATTAATATTTTTATGATATGTTTACCTCAAGAGACTATTTTGGAAAAAGAAGTTTTTCCAAATCCCTTGCAGAGATTCCCCCACCTGTGCCTCCTAAGTGCCAGGATTGTGTGTGCCACCACACCTGGTTTCCCCTTGAAATTTTCTCGATTTATTCATTTGTTTACCTAAATTCTGCTGCTTCCTGGCCCCATGAAGACCAATCTCTTGCTTGCTGTATCCTTCTTATACATAAACTATATGCAAGAATATAGTAGGAGTTCAGTGTAAACATTTCACATACAGTTTAGGCACAGTGTGCCATTTTTATTATCTAGGGGAAGTTGTTTTATGTTTAATCCTTAGAGACGTTTACCAATCACGTTACTGGATACAGTCTTCCTAAGCAGGTCTTTGAAGACAGCTGTATACATTACTTTTCTTATTGCGGCATCAAAGCCTGCCAACACAGTTTATGGAAGGAAGGGTTTCTTGTGGTCCCCTCAGTGTGGGGAGGTGTGGCAGAGTTTGTGGGGTGGGGTGTGCAGCTGGGACTGCACTTCTGGGGAGACATGAGAGCTCTGCTACTAAGGATGCTTCCTCTTCTCCATTTCATCTCAGGCCGTGGGATGGTGACACCCACATTCACAGTGAACTTTCCCTTCTTAGTAATCCTCTGGGAAAGCCCTTACACAGGCCCAGAAGTGTGTCTCCTCCACTGAGGGGGAGAATCCAGTCGTTAGGTGAATGCCATCTTTTTTTCTAGGGAAGTCTGGTGTTAAGGGAGAGAGTGCTCTTGTGGCTGGTCTCCAAAGAAAACCTTAGCCATTGCCCAGTGTAGTGGTGAACGCCTGTCATCCTGGCACTTAGGAGGAAGAGGCAAGGAGAACTCTGGAGTTCAAAACTAACCTAGTCTACGGAGGGATTTCTAGGCCAGCTAGGAGCTACATATACATAGTGAGATCCTTAAGGAAAAAAGAAAAGAAAAATCTAGGGTTTTGAGTTTCTAAAGAGCCTTCTTGGTAGATGATAGTACCTTGCGTATATTTTAACAAATTGCTGCTATTGTATGGTGGTGTGTTATTTGTGTTTTAATAAACAAAGCTTGCCTGAAAGTCAGAGGGCAAAACAGCCATACAGGCCTGGGAGTGGTGGCACACACCTTTAATCCCAGGACTCGGGAGATAAAGGCAGATGGATTTCTGTGAATTCAAGACTGTCTGAAAGAAACAGCTCACTAAGTTGATCCCAGCACTTGGGATCACAGGATTTTGATCCCAGCACTAGGGAAGTGGAGACAGGATTAATATGGCTAGGTGGAGAGAGGAGTATAAAGGGGAAGAGACAGGAACTCAGTGGAGTGTGGTGTGTGTGGAGTGTTCAGGATCTGTAGAGACAGGATCTCTCCCATTTTCGGTGTGAGGTAGAGGTAAGAGCCAATGGCTGGCTTTTCTGGATCTTCAGGTGGAACCCCAATGTCTCTGGGTTTTTATAATTGGTGCTACACTACTGGAATTAAGTGCATCCTGAATAGAATTCTTAAATCTGGCTAAAGCATGCTAGAGGTCCTGAGTTAGGTCTCCAGCAAACTGTTGGGCCAGGGTGGGGGCATACAGGCCTGTAATTTCCGATATTCCAGAGGCAAAAACAGGAGGATTAGGAGTTAAAAACAACAGCAACCAAAATAGCAAAGAAGTTGGGGTTCTTAAGTCTGTATGTATATCCTATTAAAAGATTCCCTCCCCCTGTACTACAGATGCAACCCAGGGCCTTCCACATATTAGGCAGACACTCTACCCTTGAGCTGTACCCTCAAGACTAGGAATAGTAGTACTTTTATTTTTCCTAAATACTATTTCTGCAGTTAATTTTCTTATGTATATTCACTAAATGTATTTATTTTTAAACTTCTTAGAATTTTAGTTTTGATTAATGTATAATCATATATATGGACTGTAACATAGTATTTTGATATATCTGCATTGTACCTTTATTTGAATGATTTTAGTTTGTAAGACTTTGGATATATCTCCCCTCTAGCTTTCAACTTTATCAGATGACTTGATCTTACAGATGCTATGGGACAGCTTTCCTTTTTCCTTAAGATGTCCTGTATTGCTGTGGCTTACCTTACCTCTTGTCTTTTGGCTTGAAGTGTAAAAGCTAAAGCTGCAGAAAGCATCACAAGTGTGGATCTTCTGTGTCAATCAGTACTTTGGAAATTGGCTTGTTTAGTGAAACAAGTATCTCAATCTATTTTCCTTGGAGAGATTTTTATGACCTTTTAAACTCATAAACAGCATACGCATTGCACATGCTTTCACCCTTTATTTTTTACTGAAGGGGACAAGAATTGTTCATTTGTTAGATTTAGAGGCTCCTGACTTTGTAACATTTCATCAGCATTTTTAGTTTCGACATTTATGGCTAACTGAAGTGAGGTAGTAGCTGGGGTGCCAATCCTTTGCATTTAAGTCATAATGTTCTTCATTATTCAGAATGAGCAAAATTCATGTTCCCAGGAGTCCCTTAAAGTACCGTAAATGCCACATGCCAGCTAGGGTTCTATATTTGGAAATTTTAGCGTGGTAACACTAATACTGTTCCTTCTCTTGGTATTAAAACCAATCCTGTTTTTCCTCATCATGTAAATACGATCAGCCTTTCGATCTCTGTAACTATTCCTGTTTTTTCACTTGGGATAGCTGAGCTCTTCCTGATCTGTAAGTAGGCATGGTAGAAGAACAAGAAGATAAGAACTAACAGTTCTAACTTTTGTGCTGTAAGAGATCTTTCTCTTTCATGGTTGTATTAACCTGCTGTCTTCTTAAATGTGTGTATCAGCAGTGAATTAAAGAAAGCATATTTAGTCCTCGGGACTAATTTAGTAGCTAAGACAAATATATAAATTATGTGATGGAATTAAAAGATATGCGAGTAAAGGCATAATTTAAATTTGATGAAGAGAGAGGTGTCAGTTTTGAGTTAGCGTGAACTCTACAGAGGATAGATAGGTTTGAGACGTCCCCCCAAGCGATCCCCATGCTTTCCACTTGTGCACGTGGGGAGAGCGTATATAGTGCCATAAGCACGTGTGGAGTCAGAGGGGAGCTTGCAGGAGTTTGTGTTTTCTTACTATATGGGTCCCAGTGTTCAAAATTGAGTTGTCAGTATTGGGGGCTGGCACCTCTACCCACCGAGCTATCCTCCCAGCTAGTTAGCTTTTCTTTTCGTTTTTTGTTTGTGATTCTACAGATCTAACCCAGATAATTGTGTGTACTAAGCTAATACTCTTATCTTTGAGGTAGCCCCCACCAGTCCCTTAAAAGTCTTGAAGAAAGAATAAAATAAGAATATCTAGAAAATTTTTAAGGAAGGTGATTATGGAGGAAGGGCACTGCATTTAAAAGGAACAAAGTGTGCAAAGGGAATAATGCATGTGTTTCAGACAGCACATACGTGGACATTATATGTGCTACAGGTAGAGAAGGGACTGGTGGTAAGGTCACTTTGTTAAGGAGAGGCCCGTGTATGACTTACTAAAAAACAAATTGGCTGTTATTTCATTGGCAATGGAGAACTATTTTTAAGGTTCAGGTAAGAGAATAATCTCAGAATTTTACTTAGAAAGATCCTTGAAGGCAGGTTAGAGGGCTTGATGAAGGTAGACTTGGGGTTTGTTGTAGTAATTTAGGTGAAAGTTGGTAAATGCTTGAGCCAAGGTAGTGCATTGAGAAGGGAAAGCGAGGCTAAAGAAAATTTTATAAAGTAGAATCCAGTCCATTAGAGAGTGGTTGAATATGGAGAGGCAGAGGAGAAGTTCTAGCTTAGATTTTTTTCCTTTGGGTGGCCAGCAGAATAAGCCATGGACTAGTGTCAAGGCTATGGGATGGGTGGCACAGATGTTCAGTAGGCAACTAGGTAATGAGACTAAACTCAGGGGAGCTCTGTGGATAACTTTTAGTCTCCGTGCCCAGGAGATAATGGAAAGCCTGGCTACAATTCATCACTGATGTAATGTGTAGGAAGAGAAGAAAAACGGGAAGCCAGCAGTTAGAGGTGGGTGGAGGAGCCAACAGGGTTTTTAGGCAGTGTGACACTGAATGAAGGCTATCACCATTTGAGTTAACTCTAATTTCTTTTTCAGGAATGGTAGTGCTATTGGCCTTCCAGTCCCACCTATCACAGCCTTAATCACCCCAGGTCCTGTTCGTCATTGCCAAATTCCTGACTTACCAGTAGATGGGAACCTGTTCTTTGAATTTCTTTTCTTCATCTACCTGCTGATTGTTCTGTTCATTCAGTACATCAACATCTATAAGACTGTGTGGTGGTACCCATACAATCATCCTGCATCTTGTACTTCACTGGTAAGTCTGCAGATGCCTAACGTTCACTGTCAGCAGGCAAGAAAGCAGCTGGAGACAGTGTTTTACATGGCCCAAGCTGGTCGGGAACTGAGTGTGTAGCCAAAGATGACCTTGAACTGTTAATTCTATTTCTGCCTCCAGAGTGCTACCACCTATCTAGAAATAAATCCTTTAATAAGGCATCGTGATACCAAAACTCAGATTATTTTCAGAAATAAAGCTTCCTAAAGTTGTTAAAATACAAATATTGCCAGAGGAAATGAAAGTAGAAATTAAAATGCAGGAAATCTTTAATAACATATCAAAAAGTGTTTGATGTTTGGCTTCCTCTGCTTCATGCTAAATGCACTGCCAGATGTCACTATGATTGTATTCGAGCAACTTTTCCTTTCTGGTGGTAATGGAAAGCAAACTCAGGGTCTGTGCATGCTAGACATATACTTGATCACTAAGCTGTGTCTCCAGCACCAACTTTACCTTTCTAAAAGTTGAATTTGGTTAATTATGTAATGTTTCTAACACATGACAGTCTGAGGCAGTTCTTTGGATTGTTAATCAAGGGACCTACTTGGGTGGAAACTACCATCTTTTAATGTATGACCTTCAAGGTGATACAGTTGAACTTTGTGATCCAGAAATGGAAGTGTGAATAGGAAAATAAAAAAGATTATTTTTGAGTCAGGCCTCATGTATTACATGTACTAAAGATGGTAGATTTCCAGTTCTCCTGCTTGTGTCTCCTGAAAGCTGGGATTACAGGTGCCCAGGCAGTGCTGGAACTGGAACCCAGGGTTTCATGCATGCCAGGCAAGCAGTCTTATCAACTGAGCTATAGCCCAGTTCTTAAAGGAGCATGCCTTATGGGTCATGTTTCTATCATTTTCATATGTATGCTCCAAACAGTAAGGGAGGCTAGAATGTCCATATGTTGTTAATCTGAATAAAATTGTATTCTGTTACCAAAACTAGCTCTCTGTGCTGAATACTCAGCACATTATGAACTAGAGAGATGATTTAGCAGTTAAGAGTGTTTCCCCTTCTTCCAGAGGACCCAGTTATGTTCCTACACCTGATCTGTCTTTGACTCACAACTACCTTAACTCCAGGTCCAGGGGGTACCCTCTTCTGTCCTCCATGGGCATCTACATGCACATGCACATAACACATAATTAGAAAATATTTTTGAAAGGGTATTTTTTGTTTGTTTGTTTGGTTTTTTGTCTCCTCCGTTATTTAGAGGGGCAGTGACAGTCAGGAAGCAGAGAGAGTTTTCCGTAGATGTTCTGTATAAAACGTTCCTGATTCTAGGCAGAGTACTTGACATACACATTATCCAAGCCAGAAACCACTGGTCACTTAATTTGTGTGTATTGAGTACCACAAAATATTTGTCTTCCTCAGCAAAGTGTCCTTGATGTTGGGAAGGGTGCCTGCCATAATTTGAGTGTTAGATACATATTTAAGCAAATGTAGAAACTTATAGATCTTTTGACCATCCATATTAAAATATATCTCATTTTGGTTCCTAGGATACTGTTCCTAAAGCTTTGTTCTTGTCACAGTAGTATGAACAGACTTAGAAGAAACTAGACTCTGGGTGAGGGCTGTTTTATAGAAGAGATGAGCTCCAAGACACATTTCTAAGTCAGGTTAGGAACAGCAAATAAGCAGAAGAGACATAACAAATAGTAGAAGGCTTAGCAGTAGACATTCAGATTAATGTGTAAAGAGATGAACAGTCGTTAGTAACTCCTCAAACACTCGGAGTCCCAGCTGATCTGTGTAATTGGACACACTATAGATTCGTTGTTTTCATAATTCTGCAGGGTATTGCTTGTTAATTGTAGTCTTTTTTTTGAGATCGTGTCTTGCTATCTAGACCAGGCGTGTGTCATCATCACCATGCTCAGCTCTTTTCTTTTCAAAAGCAGAAGGGAATGCATTTTAGACAGTTTAATGTTTGGACAGATACGGCAGTTTGTCATGAAAAGAGAAGTAACAGATAGGCAGCTTGGGGCATCTGAATCCCCGTGTTCTATACTGGTCTCAGAAAGCCTTCAGGGGCGGCCTCTGCTGCCACCCACAGTGAGCTGGGTGCACACGGTGCTTCTCTCTGACGCACTTCTTTGTTTCTCTTATAGAATTTTCATCTCATTGATTATCACCTGGCAGCATTCATCACAGTGATGCTTGCAAGGAGGCTCGTTTGGGCCCTCATTTCAGAGGTATATTGGCTCATTCACTTCTTCTGTCACCTGTGGCTGGGCTTAGTTGCTAGAATGGGATCAGACTCAAAATGTGAAATGACTAAATAGAATTTTAATACAATTACAAATTAATTGCTTCTGTATGAGTTGTTCTGATACTTAAGAAAAAAGTTTTCCTACAGTGTTTAAAATCCAAATGTGAAGTATTTTAAGAGAATTCTTTGAAATCTAATTTGTAGGATTGTAGGATCTGAGGTTATTTTAGCTGGTAGATTTTTTTTTCCTAAATACAATCTTTAATTATGAAGTTCTAGTTAAATACAGGATGTGTTTCAGGTAATGAGTTACTTGCACATGCGTAGTTGAGTCTGAAATACTGTTTCAGATAACAGTCACTTGAAATGGTTTGTATACCACTTGTGGAATTTCCTAACAAGAAACAATTTGAGGTTTTTAGGACTTACAGTTTTGAAAAGACAGTGTTAAATTTTGGATGTGATTAATTTTTAGAACCTAAGCTTTAGTGGGCCAAGAGGAAAGAACTGCAGCATAAGGATCTTTTAAAAGCTTTACTGTTATTGGTGTGGTAGAGTTGGCATTGGTATCATTTCTCAGATGTGTGAACACTTGGTGAGGGAGGACAATGCTTTCATAACTTCTACTATATCTAACATGAAAATGATGGTCAAACAGAAAATGGTAACTTAGCCAAAGTGGTTAAGATTATTTTTAGTCTTGGAAAATTATATTCCAGTGTGGAATTTTAAATGAATATTTGCTATAATCATGGGTAATTGAGACTCAACTTTCTCTTTTAAAGTTTTTTTTATTTGTATGTGTGTGTTTGTGTGAGTGCATGTCGAGTGTGCTGGTGCCCATGGGGGCCAGAAGAGGGGGTTCAGATCTCTTGGAGCTGGACTTACAGATAGTTGTAAGCCACCTGATGTGGGTGCTGGGAACCAAACTCTGGTCCTTCTGAAGAGAGCTTCAAGCTCTTGACCACCAAGCCATGTCTCGAGCCCCAGCGCTTTCCTCTAGAGCAGACATAAACATCTGTATGTGTGGGTTCTAACTGAAGAAGTGGATTTCTGTGAACACAGTGGTTGAACTTAACTGCAAAGCTATGGTCGTAAGATGGCTTCTTTTCCACAGTGGGAAACCTTTCACCAAGTTTGGTTTAGGTGATCAAAGTAGATGCTGAGCTTGATGCGGTGGCACAGGCCTGAAGTACCAACACTTGGGAGGAAAGGGCTGTATGATTAGCAGTTTAAGACTACTAGTCTTGAGAATAGTGAGTTCCAGGCCAGGCTTTTTACATACTCAAAAGGAAACAAAATAAAAATTGATGTTTTTTTTTTTTTGTATTAGTTATGGAACCATGGCCTCATGTATACTGGGCAAGTACTGTACACTGGAGCTGCATTCCTAGGCCTTCTTTTTGCTTATTATTTTGAGAGAGAGTCTTATTAAATTACCTAGACTAGCCTTAAACTCACTCTGTTGACCAGGCAAACCTTGAACTTCCTGTCTTCCTGCTTGAGTTTAATAGCTAAGATTACATACAGGTCTGGCCTAGATGCCCCCCCNTGGGTACATAGTGAGTTGAGGTCAGTCTAGGGTACCTGAGATCCTTTGCATATGGCCTAGATGCCCCCCCCCGATTTTTTTTTTACTTACTGGATGCTTAGTTTGGCTATTTCAAGAAATAAACTTTATTTAGAACAATTCTTTTGTTCTTTTGATTTAACTAAACATTGTTTTGTTTTGTTTTCATCCTTCAGTTACTTAGAAATGGTATTTGTTAGTTGGGTGCAGTAGTGCTTACCTGTGATGCCAACACTCAGGAGGCAGAGACAAGGAAGATCAGGAAGGCTATCCTTGGGTACATAGTGAGTTGAGGTCAGTCTAGGGTACCTGAGATCCTTTGCATATGTTCTCTTCTGTTCTGTGTGTGAAGCCTTAGTGACTGAGAATTCATGTTGCTGCAGAGACTAAAACTTGAAGCACTTACTGCTTTTGTTGATGACGTAATAGTAAGCAACTTCTGCAGTATGTTAGAAGTATACATTAACTGTTTTCAGAGCTGTCTACCATTCTTACTAGGAGCAGATGCTGAATTTAAGCAGATTTTTAATCCAAGACTGAAATTGTATGTTATTGTACACGAAGGGAGTGTAGTAATTACAGCACATTCATATACTGGAGCTATGTGCGGATATTGAAAGGTAGCAGGGTGTTTGCTGTTGACATTCAAGTAAGCGCAGAAGCATGGGGCTTTTAAAGAGAGTGGGTTTGTTGTTATTGTTTGGTTTGTTTGACAAAAGTTCCTAATATGTAACCCTGGCTAGCCTGGCACTTATCTGTGTAACCCCAGTTTGCCTTAGAACTCATGGCTGTGTGCCTGTCTCAGTCTCCTGGACGCTGAGTTTCCAAGCTTGTACCATCATCCTTGGCTTTAAGACAGAAAAGTTGAAGGAACAAAGTCGTTCGCTGATGTGAAAACTTGTCTCTGCGAGGATATGCAGACTAATGCCAGGCATTTGTTGGTGTCTGGGGACAGTACCAGGTTCCCACCAAAAACACTGTGTATATCTTTTGTATCTGAGTGCTGTGGCTACCACCTATTAAAAAATTAAAAATCTAGAGCTGTATCATATTTCTCTCCTAAAATATCTAAATTAGGTGGGTAAAGCTCATCACAAAACATCTTTTCTAGAAGCCTTCCATTAAAATATGTTTGCTTTCTTTTGTTTTCTTATGCCACAGAAAGGATCCCTACCTGAGAAAGACCAGTCATTTTTAAGGACAGGCTGGAGGTAATTAATTCAGAAAGCTGAACTGCTCAGAGGGACTACCTCTCTCCCTAGGTAGACTCTGTTCACCTCCAGGCCAACCTGCTTTACTTCTCCACAAGACTAAACAGAAATTCAGCTTTCACCATTTTGAACCAATTCTCTTTAAACATTTCTCCAAGCAAGAAAATAGGGTATTCCATTGGAAAAAACTAAAAGCAAAGTAGAAAATTAAAAATTACAGTCTATTATAAAGAACCAAATTCCTTCTAATCATTATATACACATAAAAGTTTGGTGTCTGTGTGTGTTTGTGTTTATATATTTTTCTTGTGTTCTGAGAACATTATCTATATATTTGTCACTTAGTGTTACAAATATTTTTCTACCCTTTCCTTGGCCTTCCTTCGTTTTTCTCAGGTCTGTTTAAATATAACTATCACTTGAGAATGGTGTGGGGCGGGGATCCTAGGGACTGAACGCAGAGCTTCCCCACACACCAGGCAAGAGAACTAGAGATCTCCTACTACATTATAGCCATAGCCTGTGTTTTACCTTCTGTTTTGAGATCAGGCTAGCCTTGAACTCACTCTGAGCCCGTGCAGGTCTTGGCCTTGCAGTCTTCCTGCCTCACTCAGTATGTGGGATCACAGGTCTACACTACCAGGTACTAAATACTTGCCGTTAAAAGTCTTGCCATGTGCTCTCCTGGTAGCATAGGTCTTTCCTGTAGCCCTCATCATACTTTAAAAATAATTGTTGAAGTTTGTTTAGTATTTGCATTTCTTGACTGGGTAGCTTCATCACAGTGGTTAAGAGTTTGGGTTCAGGAATAAGGCAAAAATCATTGAGCAATACAAATTCATTTTAGAGCCACTACACGGAAGCAGTATTTATTTTAGTTTTTGATATAGAGTCTTTCTGTGTAGCCCAGGCTGGCCTCAAACTCATGATCTTCCTGCCTTACCTCCTCCGTGTTGGGAAGATAAGTATGTGCCACAGTACTAGCTTGCCTTCTTTTAAATTTCTAATTTTTTTTGTGATTTTTTTTTTTTTTGAGGCAGAGTTTCTCTGTGGCTTTGGGGCCTGTTCTGGAACTAGCTCTTGGAGACCAGGCTGGCCTCGAACTCACAGAGATCCCTCTGCCTCTGTCTCCCTAGTGCTGGGATTAAAGGCATGTACCACCACCACCCGGCTTTAAATTTCTAATTTTAAATTGAGAATGGAGATGGTGGAGTAGCTCCAGTGGCTTAAATAACTTCCCCAGGATTACACATGAAGTGCTTTGGTGTGGGGGTACATATTCAGGAGTGAAATGGAGCTATTTTTCCTACTATAGCTTAAAATATCTTGAGCCTTTCCCACATTTTGATGCTTAAGCAGAGGTATAGCATTCATTTAATGATACTTTGCATTTTTACTTGTATATACTGTGTGTATCGACAGTGTGTCTGTGTGAGTATACATACAAATGCTGTTGTGTAATGTAGTATAGTGTAATGACAAGAAAAGATCTGAGAAATGCATTGCAAGATTTTCTTGTGTCAAGCTTATTTACACAAATTTGGATGATGGTTGTCAGTCACCCCGTGTGATTTCTTGATGTAGTTAAGAGGTGATGCTGGTGTGACTTCTTGATGTAGTTAAGAGGTGATGCTGCCAGAGATGTACTGTGTACTATTCTACAGTAAGCTTATAATGAATAACGTTAAGACAATGATAAAAGTATATGTAATCTAGCTCCAATAGTTTTTAATCAAACATTATTGCATTTAACTGTGTTGTACTTTTATACAACTGGGAGTATAGTAGGCATGTTTGAATCAGCATCACCACACACACACTAGGCTCTGTGACATTCTGACAGAGGAGTTTTAAAAGTCCATTTAATGCTTTCTTTAGAGATGAGGTTTTGCTATGTTGCTCAGTCTGACTTCAGTCTCCAGAGCCCAAGCAGTTCTTACTCCGCTTCCCAAGCAGCTGGTATGAAGGCATGTGATATAAATAGCATACAGCTCTCCCTTAATTTTATTCAACCACTACAATATAGTCAGTCAACTGAAATGTTTTACTGAGCATTACTGTAGTATGTAGTACCTGTACATTATGTATGTTAAGTACTATGATCTTTAAGGCATAGATGTAAAGGGAGACTCAAAACACTATCCTCTCAATCTGTATTGGTGACTGCAGACCACTTTTATTCCCTTTCTGGGTCCAAAGACTACTCTTGAGCAGCCAGTACATGTCTTTAATCCCAAAGGAGGCTGAGACAGAAGGGTTATGAGTCTGAGGTCAGCCTGGGCTACAGAGTATGAGGCCCTGTCTCTAAGAGAAAAACGACAACAGAACAAACAGAAGGACTGATATGTGAGGTGAATGGGGACCTGCTGGTTTCCCTGTAGTTTGTTTTAGAAATTTTACATCATTTTAGAAAAAACAAACAAGAAAACATGACATGTAAAGCTTCAACTTTTGACAAGTAACAAGTATTCTTTTATTTTTTTGCTATATGTAGTTAGTTTTACATTTTTGGGATTAAGGAGGCATATTTGAGCAACTGGTAGAAAGAATTAAATGTGATAATTCATTGTTTCCATGTGTGCAGAAGTTTAAAAAGAAATTCACAGTAATGTATCAAAGAAGATGTGATTATGGAACTTTAGTGGTTTGTAAAATACTCACCCAGCAAAAAGTTCAGAAAGTAAAGATTTAAAAAAGAACTATTGAGGCCCTTGTTGTCTGGTAGGACATTAGGAGAGAAGAGTCAACGAGTCTCCATCTTTTGTTTCTTCTTTTTCATGGCGTTGTTGAACCTAATTTGGCCAGGTGGCCTTGGGCTTGTCCAGGTGGATTTTAAGCTTGTGACTTCCTGCCTCAGCCTCCGCATAGCTGGGACTCCAGGCCTTGCCAGAGGCCCAGCACTTTCCATCTTGTTTGTACAGAAAAATCCCATAGGTTGTTGAAATACAGATTCCTTGGTTCAGAATCTTGTTGCATATTTCTGGACAAGAAAGTTGTTAGGTATTGATGCATTTAATAAGCAGCCTGGTGGCTTTCTGATGACCTATTCTGGACCAGGTATAAGCAAGTGATAGTTGTACAGACTTACAGGATGTCCGCATGAGGGGTGTGCAGTAAAATAAGGAAATAACAGTGCCTAGAGAAGCCTGAATTTCCAACTATTAGGAAGGTAGGTGTGGATGGGGCAAGTTTTAC
Source organism: Bramus lutescens (assembly GCA_001685075.1). Lineage (NCBI taxonomy): Eukaryota > Metazoa > Chordata > Mammalia > Rodentia > Cricetidae > Bramus > Bramus lutescens. Next base: position 432,185 of record LOEQ01001251.1, read on the forward strand.
TTTTTTGAGTTTAGTTTTCTCTAAATCCCAGCTCTTACTCTGAGGCACTGAGTAGCCGGTGTACAAATGTATGCAAGTCTCTTTCCGTGCTTCCACACTTGCAGGCCACTAAGGCAGGTGCAGCATCCATGATTCACTACACGGCTCTGATACTGGCCCGCCTGGTGCTACTTACCCTGTGTGGATGGGTGCTTTGCTGGACCCTAGTTAACCTTTTCCGAAGCCATTCAGTCCTCAATCTCCTCTTCCTTGGATATCCGTGAGTATTTCTGTTTTACATTTTATTGGCAGATCTTTAGAAGTTATTTGAGTTATGCAAATGATATACTGGAGGGGGAATGAGATTCTTCATACATGAAATAAGAATGTAGAAAATTGGAACGCTAGTAGATATAATTTTTTTTTCAATTTTTTATGATTTATTTATCTTTATTTTATGTGCATTGGTGTAAAGGTGTCAGATCCCCAGACAATTGTTAGCTGCCATGTGGGTGCTAGGAATTGAACCCAGGTCCTCTGGAAGAACAGTCAGTGCTCTTAACCACTGAACCATTTCTCCAGCCCTATAATTTATTTTCTAAACTAGGGTAGTTGGGGAAGCACGTATAAACCAAGAGCATTCTGGGGAAACCAAGATACATGGCTATCCTCCCAGTGGAGAATTAATTTCAGTTAGCACTGTTCACCTAGTAAAGGTCTGTGGTTTAAGAGGAATGCGATTTCAAGATGGCTAGCAGACTTTTTAATTTAAATGGCTTACTGCAAAGTATGGTAGCTCGTGGTTTTAATCTCAGTACTGGGAAGGCAAACGCTGGTGAATCTTTGTGTTCAAGACTAGCCAGGGCTACATGATGAGACATTGCTTCACCCTGCCCCACCCCCGGCTTATTTATTCTCTACATCCCACACAATAGTAATAAACATGTAATATAAACAAATCTAAGGTTTAAATATATTTATCTTTTTTATGTTTTGAAACTTGTATAATCTACCTTTTATATAAGCATTAATTAAAAAGGCATGAGAAATTTAAAATACTGAGTATGGGAACTAACACATCTTTTCCATTTATTCATTAGTTTTTTGTTTGTTTGTTTGTTTTTAAAGCCACCCTCATTTCTTCCCTTCGGTTTTCAGTGGATTCTTAGTAAATCAGTCCAAGTCTGACAACTGTGGCTCTTAACCATACCCTGAATCTGCCCATTCCCAGCACTTGAAAGGTGGAGGCAGGAGGAGCATCAGCTCAGGCTCATCCTGAGCTATATAGCTTGAGACCTAAATTTGAAGTCTGTTGTCGCTCCCTTCTTTAAAAATCCTTCCTTG
>LOEQ01001251.1:433607-447415 GCA_001685075.1 Bramus lutescens
ACTCACAGAGATCTGCCTGCCTCTGCCTTCTGAGTGCTGGGATTAAAGGTGTGCACCACCACCCGTCTTCAGCCAATCTTGGCACCCTTTTCTGACTCCACGTGCATCAGGTACTCAGGTGGTTCTCATACATACATGCAGGCAAATACACATACACCCTTAAAAATGCTTTACTGAATCCCTTAATTTACAGAGTCCTCTGTAGTCTGATGTTCTCTTTTGCTTCCTCTCATCTTATCCTCAGTCAGTTATTTGCTGCCATAGGACATCACCACATGCCATATCACCGTGATAGATATTTATTGCATGGGTGTTGAGGTTAGCTGGGAATCGGGGTCCTCTCCGGAACTATCTGCCTGGGTTCATCCACAGACTTGGGATTAACTGGCCACTATAATGCTACTCTTTTCCCACTATAGTGCTGTCTCATCCTCTAGGAGGCTAGTCTTGGGTATGGTTACATGAGTTTGGCAGAGTATCAAGAGAGTCTGTGTACAGCTCATTTAAGCATCTGATTGTACTATGTTGGCTGACATTGTCACTGGCCCATACAAGCCACATTGTTGAGCTCAGTGTATGATAGGGGTTGGTCACTTTATCCACAGGATGAAGCCAAGCAGTCACATGGGAAGTGTGATATAACAAGGAAGACTGAAGAATTGGGGTCCCCATCATACTTTATTGTACATTTAGCCTCTTACTGCCACTTCTAGATGTTCAGCAACTTGCTTTGTTTTGTTTGGGTTTAGTTTTTGAGACAGGATTTCTTTGTGTAACTCTGACTGTCTTGGAACTCACTTTATAGACCAGGCTGGCCTCAAATTCAGCAATCCTCCTGCCTCTGCCTCCCAAGTACTGGGATTAAAAGCTTGCACTACCACTACCTGGCATGTTTCAGCAATATTGAATTTAATATAGCCTTCATAGTTTTGTGTGCAGAGATTTTTTTATTTGTTTTTGTTTGAGACAGGGTCTCACTGTGTGGCCTAGAATGTACTATGTAGCCAAGGTTGACCTCAGACTTTTGGCAGGATACTTGTTTGATGGTTCCAAGTGCACAAGGGATTTTTCTACCTGATTCTTGTGCCTCTTAATGCCATCCCATCCTCTCAAGGGCATCTTCACAGTGGGTCCTGGAGCTACCCCAAACCATTCTCTCAATTAGTAAATAGCTCATCCTTTTCCTTCCATAGAAAATTATGAACAGATGTCATTTTAACAAATGACATTTTAATAACTAATGTTTTGTTATTAAAATGAAATAAGTGACATGCTTTTTTACTGGTGTTTTTTATATCTGAATTGATGTCAGTGAACCATTTTATTTACAGTATATAGTTCATATTATGGCACTTACCTAGTGGAGACTTGGGAGTATTTAAAATACTTAAGGAGCTAGGCAGTGATGGCACACACCTTTATTCCAGCACTCAGGAGTTAGAGGCCAGTGGATTTCTGTGAGTTCAAGGCCAGACTGGTCTACAAGAACTAGTTCTAGGACAGGACAGCTAGGACTTTTACAACACAGAGAAACCCTGTCTCAAAAAACCAACAAAATAAAATGCTTTAGGAGTCAATAGTTAGAGTAAGTCTTAAAATATTCACATGGATGGTTGGGAGGTGTACACAGCTCAAGCTAGGTTTGTCTTAGTGTGTGCATTAAACATAAAGCATTAGCATTAAGCCCTGAGTTTAATCCCCAGGATCAAAAGAGAAGTTGTCAATATTCTCAAAAAAAAAAATCAGTTCTTTAACCAAATATTATTGTGTGTAGAAATTTATTGTACTTGTAACCTTTTATTTACCAAATACTTTCTGTGAGACTTTTGTTTTATCAGCTATTTTAGGCACCAAGGTTATCAGTGAATTAACCAAATTTAAATTGTTTTGTAGAGTTTAAATTGGTAACGAGGGAAAGTAATCCAAGAAAATAATGCCATCCCCAAATAATATATCTATTAAATGCACAGGAAGTAGTAAAGTCTATGGAAAATACTAAGGAAATGAGTCAGTATTATGGGATTCTACTTGGTTTTGTTATGTTTTGTCCCTGCCCCAATAAGGTACTTGACAGTCCAGCTCCTCTACCCGTGTGTGCTGGGCAGACAGCCTTCTCTGAACAATGAATGCATCTAGCAGCCGTGGCCCCCACTGCATCAGCTTCATATCCATCCCTCTCTGAGCAGGGTGTGTGGCTGAGCAGCTGGGAATAAACAAGTGGCCTCCTACCACAGGTGTGGAATAGGTTTCTTCTCCCCTAACAATTACCAGATTTGCACATTTTCTTTTCAAATATATTTCCAACAAAGAATGCAAAGACTGAGCTGACCTTAATTGTTGGGGTAGATAAACATTAAGTCACAGTCCTGAAGTGGATTTTGGGGGGAAATCTTCTATTTATCATATTATGCAAATGCATAATTTTGACTATGTAATTAGAATCAGATGCATTATGGGAAGGGATGTGCATAGTAGCAAAATGATTATATGGCATAATATATCAACCAAAATAGAGAATCACCCTCATTACAGTCCTGAGTAAGTACAGTCACCCTCCCTGAACCCCAGAAAAGAAGCCCTGAAGAGTAATCTGGGCCTTGGGTATTTGTGTGAGCTTTTATTTCACTTCTTTGAGTAGGAGTCCAAGAACCTGGCAACACCCAGCTCAGACCCTGACCCCTGGCAGTCACCGTGTAGAAAAGTTGCATTCTGGAAAACTGTGTACTCAGTGAAAATGATTGTTTCTAGGTGTTTTTTATATATTGTCATTGGGCCTTTTATGTACTGTCTTATTCTACAATGCATGCGTACAGCTCCATGATGTGGTTACGTGATGTGTAAGAGTCGTCTCATTTTTGTATTCACTCTGTGTTGCAGGTTCGGTGTTTATGTTCCTCTCTGCTGTTTCCACCAAGATAGTAGAGCCCATCTTCTTCTCACAGACTATGTGGTTCAGCACCAGGCAGTAGAGGAAGGTGCTTCCAATGTGGGCAGTTTGGCCAAATCCAAAGATTTCCTCTCCTTATTGCTGGAGTCTCTGAAAGAACAGTTTAATAATGCCACACCCATCCCCACCCACAGCTGCCCCCTATCTCCCGATCTCATTCGCAATGAAGTAGAATGCTTGAAAGCAGATTTCAACCACAGAATCAAGGAAGTTCTCTTCAACTCCCTCTTCAGTGCCTACTACGTTGCATTTCTCCCACTGTGCTTTGTGAAGGTAAGCAGGTGGCCTGTTCTCTGGACTCCCTGGATTTGTGTGTCAATTACATAAGCTGGGTATTTCTTGTTTAATTCCCCTTTTCTCTGTCTCCCCTTTGGCAGCCTGGATGGTGGAGTTCGGCTGCATCTGGAGTGCACTAATACCACTCCTGGTTGGCGGATAGGTATTTCCATATATGTGATGCACCCCATGGTAGCTCCCCCCTTTCTTCCTTCCTTCCTTCCTTCCTTTTTTCTTTGCTTTTCTTTTAATTTTTTTTTAAGTTTCTGGGAAAAATAAAGAGTGAACTTACAATAGAATCGTTACATAGCAGCTTAAGAGAACCAAGATTTCAGTGAAATTTAGCCTGCTCTGGTTGATGTTAACAGGGTCATCTTGAATTTAACCTAACCTCTATCTAAAATCAGTTTATTTCAATAGAAAAGATAAATGGTCTGGATATCACATGGGGCCCAAAGCTTTTGGGATGTTGTAGTGTCCTCCTCTCCCTATCAGAAGCACGTCTGCAGCTGGACTGGTCCTTCAGACGCACTCGGGTCTTCCAGGAGGAAACACATAGAACATAATTGTCTCCCTCCCAGCCCTAACTCGCACAGCCAGAAGGTCAGGTTGATTTTGGAGGATTCTGCTCCTGAAGTTTCTGCACGGACAGCAGGACAACCAGTGCATGTTGACTCAGTGACATTTGTCTGCAGGGCGTATGTCCACACCCTTCCCTGCCTCAGTTCACTGCCAGTGCATGGATCGCTTCTCTTATGGTCTCTTCCAGAGTACCCAGTATTACGACATGCGCTGGTCATGTGAGCACCTCATTATGGTATGGATCAATGCTTTTGTCATGCTTACCACGCAACTGCTGCCATCCAAATACTGTGATTTGCTACATAAATCAGCTGCTCACCTGGGCAAGTGGCAGAAGTTGGAACATGGGTTCTACAGCAATGCTCCACAGCACATGTAAGTAGGTTAGAGGGTAACCACGTAACATTTCTCTTCATGATACTGGTCATGTTTATATGCTTTGTGTGTCATTCTCGTTCTTGGCTTTAAACGTTTAGTTTTTGTTTATGTGTGTGCTTGTCATCACACTAAAAAGAATACAGGGCATTAACTCATTTCCACCACCATCACCAGCCCCTCAAATGGGTCCACATTCCAGCTGCCCAGCCACTCCAGAGTGCATTATACTCTGGGTTTTCTTTCAGTCTTTACCTTTTGCCCAAATCCAAACATATTTGGGAATATGTGTGTGTGTGTGTATTTTAAACTGTTTGTAAGACATAAGGGTTGTCTTCTCATCTCCATTGCTGCAGCTGTGTAGCTAGAATTTGCTGCTTTCGTTTTTTCTAATAAGTGCAAATCTGGTCTAGTAATTTTTCTTGCCTGTAATTCTTTCCTTTTTCTTCCTAATCTCTGTACTGTTTGTTTCTCCTATACTTAAATGAAAACTATCCCTGTCTCTGATTGTGTACTTTTATTAGTCGTTTCTATGCATGGTTCAGAATGCCTAACTCCCAAATGCTTTCATTCTGTCAGTTCTGAGCGAACTATCATAACCATCTCTCAGGCCTGGGCCATCTTCAAACACGGACCCACTTCGCTTTCCTCCCTTTTCTAATTTAAATAGTCCACAAATTTCATCTACCAGTTTCCCTCTCATGAAATGGGACAGATTGAGGTGAACTTCCTTCCCCTCTCCCCCCATCAGAGTTCTCCCTTCAATTATCTGCCTTGATGTCTGATACAGATTAGCACAGGCCTTCAAGCCCAGGAACTGAAAGAGATTGGGCCAGGCTGAAAAGAAACCTGAATGTGGGCAAAGGACAGATTTCAATAACAGTTGAAAGTACAGTCCACAGTCCTAGTACTGTACATCTTGAGGCTACTGGTGGCACGTGGCCATGAGGTGTATCATCACCTTAATGCTGGTAAGTGTGAGCAAGGCCGGTGGAATGTGTTCTCAACTGGGAACGCTTCAGGGTGCTAGAATAATTTTTATTTTTAACATATCTAAACTGCTGTCCCAGTTCTTATCCTAGGAGACTAACCTTTCCAAAATCAGGAAGTGATGAATTAACTTAGATTTAAGTGAAAAAAAAAAGTTTAATTTGAAGATTTTCATCCTTCTGCAACTCCATTACATTGATGCTGGAAAGAAAGAAGCTTTTCCTTCCCTAATTTCTTTTCCTTAGAGAAACCTCTGTAAAAGTGAACCAAGAAGATGGTAAAGAGGAATGTCTGTGTTCTAGTACTGTGTGTTCTGTGTTCTGCTGTATAGCTTCTCCCATCTGTGAGACATTTGAGTTATGTGGTTAGCAAACAGATCCTGTATAGGGGTGTCTTCTAGTGTGGCAGTGGTGTTAATTTCTCTTGCTTTTGTTGTCATCATCTTTCATTTCTTGTTTGTATCCTCTTACTGCTCACTCGGGATCCAGATGACAGTCTGCCCTCTTATACTTTGTTTTCTGGCCTGCTCATTCTCCCACACCTGTAAGTCCTTCAACACCGCGTTAACTGTATCACTCGGTAGTTCTCTATGCTGCATAGCAATGAAGTAAGTTATCGTAACAAATCCTTTCTAACTCCTAAGAGCTTGGCTATGGAATTACTGTATGTATGTTCAGAATTCAGGCAGGTGAAGCCTTGAATGCTTAATCTGATTTCCATAGAAATATAGCTGGCCTTTCAAAACACTGTCTCTCCTAATTCTCAGTATTCTAACAGTGCATTTCTTTCTCCCATAGTTGGTCAGAAAACACAATATGGCCTCAAGGGGTGCTGGTGCGGCACAGCAGGTGTCTATATAGAGCCATGGGACCTTACAACGTGGCAGTGCCTTCAGATGTATCCCATGCCCGCTTTTATGCAAGTACCACTTATTATTTCTCAAGAGTAAACCAAGTGTTAGGAGGGCACTCTGTATGTAAGCCTCTAGCACAGTATGTAATACACTATACGAAGTTGATACTAGCCCTTGACTTTGAGAAATGTCTTTAGAAAGGCAGCCTGAACTCCACATACCATTGATCAAAACAAGGCAATTATGTGATTTCCTTTTTCACCTCATAGTTTAATTTGGTAGTAGTGTGGTTTGGGGTATCCTTCAGATGTGTTGTATATGAGCCTGGCATGGTGGCATATTGTATTCCCAGCACTTGGGAGGTGGAGGCAGGAGGATCGAGAACTCAAGGTCAGTCTTCTATATTGACCCTGTCCAAGAATTAATGAGATCTGTGCATTAAAGTTAAAATACTATTTAATGTAGTACTAATGGGATCTTTTGAAGTGTTTACCTGAGTTTGAAAGAAAGTTTAAAAAGTTAAAATTGAAGAGGAAAAAGCAGTAGGCTCTTATTAATTCAGCTCCTATCCCATTTAAACTCAGCCTTGAGCTGTGCTCTAATTGAACGGTTTTCTAGATATTCCAGCTCTAGGAGTCAGAAGTCTCTGCTTCTAAAGAAAGGGCAGGGGCTGAGTAGGGTGGGTGGGGGAGATGGACATGCAGAGATGTGCAGGTGTGCCTTTGAATTCTGTTATGGAATGGAGGGTTTAGTTTTTAAAAGGTTTTTTTTTTTTTCTCATTTTTCGCTCCTAGTTCCTTGCAAGAGTACCATAGACTTTCTGGTTATGGAGGCTTTTGACCTCTGGGAACGGACATTAGGGCAGGATGCCTGGAAATACCTGTGGGTGAGAAGAGCTTGAGGAGGGTGAAAGCGTCTTGAGAAGGAGACAACAGTGTTTCCTTTGTTTATGTGGGATTGCCTTAAGATGAGTGGATCATGTCACAGCTCCATAAGCTTTGATTTCTCCATAAATATTTAATTCAGCCAGTGCAGTCTTGCATATTTGGGAATGAATTATTTTGATCAGTACTGTCCCTTTAAGCTATACCAATTAGATATCTTATAATTTTTTTGTTCATGTTGGCAGCTGGAAAACCAAGCCAAATTCATATAAGAAAGATGAACTAATTGCTTGTTTTACACAACCAAATAGGTAAATCGCTACTTCTCAAAAGTGATCCTAGGGCTACCTAAATGATGGGGCCTCTCTCTTCTAGACTTCTGAATCAGAATCCCTGGAGGAGCCCAGGAATTTAGAACATTTTTGTCTGAAGTGATACTTAGCACAGATTAAAGTTTGAGAACATTCAAATTCATTTAAACCACTTTGTGTACCTAGAAGGCAGCTCATACTAGTAATCCTAGCCTTTGGGAAAGTAGAGGCAGGAGGATAAGAGTTTCAAGGCCAGCCTTTGGCTACAGTGTGGAAAATAAATCAAACCTAATAAAACCTGTCCATTAGCAGTAGCTGTTACACTTTAAAACCTTTCTTTATGACCTGATCAGTTTCTAGGTTACTAGTACAGTTAACTACACTTTGCTGTAGAATTTGAAATGGCTTTTTTATTATGCTAACAAGGGGAAATGACTATTCTTAATCTTTCTACAACAGTAATTCTGAGCCATTTTATGCATAGAGTTGCTGAATATCTTAATATGGTTCAAGTTCAAGACTTTCTTTCCCCTGAAGACTGCCCAGAGAAGCTAAGTATCCTTGAGAGCAGCCAAGGCAGTTTAACGTCATTCTCACATTTAAACCCTGGAAACAGAAATTCCATCCACATTAGTTGTTTTTAGATGGCATACCAGTATAGACTACGTCTGTCTTCATTTGAATGTAGGGCTGTGTGGGTCCATGTTACGTTGCAATCTGTGTCTCCATATTCAGAGTACCTTTTTATTAATAAACTAGGATTAGCCCCTTAGAGTAGAAAATCTGATGAAGGAAAATAAGAAGTCCTGTTTTTAGTGTGGCCCTGTTGCCTGTTCAGTTCCTATTTTTCTTCTTTGCATGCCTTTTTGTACCTGATTTTTCCATATTGGGGGAAGGAAAACATGCTCAGCAGAAGTATACGAGGTAGAGAATTTCAGTCAGTAAACATAGTTGGCAAATGGTTTAAGGGAAAATTACGACACTGTTGTAGCTTGGCGAGGTGGCACGTACCTCTAATCCCACACTCACAAGGCAAAAGGGAGAGGATTGCTAGTGTCAGCTGGCTTGGGCTACATAGGAAAACCTGCAGAATTTAAGAAGCTATCATACTGATATTTCCAATTTGTAATACTTTTCTTTTTCCCCAGACTTGCCTAATATTGGTATTTATGCCTTACATTAGACCCTAAGATCCTAAGCTAAGAATGATTAACAATACATTTTTGAGTAGTTATATTGCTACTACATTGCAATTTTAATTTTTGAGTCTGTGATACAAATTCTAAAATATTTCTATGTGGTCTTTTCCAATCTGGTCTTAGATAAATATGCTTTGGAATGTCTTAGATAAAATAACATCTATGATACCATGTTAGAAAAAAATCATATTGGGCATAATTGTTTCTTACATTTTAGAGGCATTGCAATAAAATTTATTTCATAGTTGATGAGGAAAAAGGAGAAAGGTTTCAGATCTCTGAGTAGAAATGGTTTGACACTGAATATGCAGATGTGCTTGATATTGGGTATGTGAACTTACAACTATGAAGCAGTTTTAGGAAAATGAGTTCAATAATTTCAGTTTTCCCATGATACATTTTGTTTTCCTCCAGTTCCTGTTTCATCGCCCATTAAGGCTGCTGAACCTGCTTATCTTCATTGAGGGCAGTGTCGTCTTCTACCAGCTCTATTCCTTGCTGCGGTCAGAGAAGTGGAACCACACGCTCTCCATGGCGCTCATCCTTTTCTGCAACTACTATGTTCTATTTAAGCTCCTCCGGGACAGAATAGTCTTAGGCAGGGCGTACTCCTACCCCCTCAACAGTTACGAACTCAAGGCAAATTAAGCTGCCTCTCAACCCGAGGGAGAACTCAGATAAAAATATTTTCATACGATCTATTTTTTTCTTGCGATTTTTATAAATATTTAAGATATTTTATATTTTGTATACTATTATGTTTTCAAAGTTGGGAAGGGCAAGGGATATTAAATGTATCCATAAAAAAAGGTGATGTTATCTTTCATGTGTTAGTATATTTGAATATTATGCATGAGAGGTCGCCCTTTCAGTAAAAGATTAACCTGTTTGTCTGGCTCTGGAGTAACATTCACTTAGAAACATGTCTTGCATATCTCTTGACACGGTGTCTTAGGTGTGTCTGTTTTCTCTCCAGTCTTTCCTTAGCTTTAGTTCCTCCCCTGGTCCTAGTAATTGCTGTAGAAAAAAAGAAATGGATGGAGTTGCCTTCCAGCACCCAATGCCCTTTAATTTAGCTTGCTAATAGTGCTGGGGTAATTTCAGCAAACTGGGTTCAAATCTTGGGTCAGGTGCTCTTAGTTGCCTATTGGGAGGAGGCTGTCCTAAGCTCGTCTTTGCTGACCTGTTTTTGTGATACTTCTGATTAATTTCACCTGGTGTTTTGGGGTTTGCTGTCACTTTCATGGCTTTTGCTTCCAAAGATTTTCATTTTACTCTTAGTTATATGTAATAGTGCTTTCCAAAGACAGGAAATGTGTAGTGTGCCCACATTCATGAAGGAGAAGATGTGACGCTGCATCCCAGGGAGAGGATGAGTGTAAACACGGGTCTCTAGAGTGTCGGAGATTGAAAACCCTCAACCAGTGAGGAGGATGGGCAAGCCCTCGGCAGAAACAGCCTTAGGTGCAGTCTCGCTGCTTCCTCTTTACAGTAGCACTGTGCTTGGAGTTCTAGGGAACGAAAAATATGAGAAGTTGCTGCTCTGTCCTCAGAATTTGACCTGTACCCAAAACTGGTGTTTTAAATTTCATACTCAAAGGCTGCAGATCAGCTCCGTGGTACTGTGCTTGCTTCTTGTGTATGGGGCTCTTCGTTCCTCAGCATTGCAAAGATAAGTAAATAAATTTCATACTTTAGAACCTTCATATTTGCGCATTAACCCTTTAGGTCACCACTGTCCTTGCTCTGTTTGTTACTGTGCTTACCGCTTCTTGTTTTAGAGCAGAAATAGAGCTGGGCTTAGCTGCTTAGACTTTGAAGCTTTGGATGACCCAGATGTGACTTACTAAGCAAAAAGCAATCTGATAGTTCAAAAACTTAGCTCTCCAAACAATTCTTGAGGAAGTTTTCTCTAAGGAAGCACATTCTAGGAATGGGTGTGTGCACTGCCCACCTTCGTGTTGCAGCTAGCCAAGGCTTTCTTAGTTTGATGTGGATGCTGCGCTTAACATTTGAACATCTGACCACCAGTCTCCTAGCATTCAGCAAATGTATGTTGTCCTCCAGGTGTCCTAGGTGTCCTCTAGGCATTGGGCAGTAGGAAAGGCAAGCGCTCACCCTAAGGGGCTGTGCCGAGCCATTTAGTCAGCAAGGCTGCAGTCATGTCCTGGCAGTAGTGATGAGTGCAGTAGAGAGGGAAGTCAAGACAAGGAAACAGGAAGTGGCACCTGTTAAAGCGGGACTTAATTTGGGAAGCCATAGAATGGCTGAAATGGCTCATGACCACCAGCTGTTAGAAGGCGTCTCTAAGGAGTGCTGCTGTTTTCTTTCCTTTTAGAAAAGGTCTTGCTTTCACAGCCCTCCTGTATCAGTCTCTGGAATGGTAAATTACGGGTGAGTATCACCATCTCTCTGAGGAGACGCCCCTTTCTTCCTCCCTCCCTTTCTCTCGCTTCCTCCACTCCCCCCTCCCCCCAGGGTTCTCTATGTAGCCCTGACTATCCTGGAACTCTCTTTGTAGATCAGGCTGGTCTTGGACTCAGATCGCCTGTCTCTGCCTGCCGAGTGCTGGTATTAAAGGCATGCACCATGCCTGGCTGAGATTATTTTATTTTTAAAGGAAGAATCTTGTGAAGTAGCCCAGGCTGGCCTTGGGTTTGTGCTGCTCGTACCTGAGTCTCCACAGTAGTGGTGTGCGTTACCATATTCATTTCAGGGCTGATGTGTAATTCTGTGTCTGGAGGCCAGAGGCACTGGATCTCCTGGAGCTGGAATTACAGGTGGTTGTGAGCTACCTGATGTGGGTACTTGGAATTGAGCTCAGGTCCCCTAGAAGAGCAGTAAGTTCTCTTAACTGCTGAGTCATCTCTAGACCTTTAAAATACTTTTGAAAGTGATTTTGTCAGCCAGGCGGTGGTGGTGCACTCTTTTAGTCCCAGCATTTAGGGGGCAGAAGCAGGCGGATCTCTGTGAGTTCCAGGCTAGCCTGGTCTGCAGAGTGAGCTCCAGGACAGCCAGGCTGTTATACAGAGAAACCCTGTCTCAGGAAAAGGAAAATTACTTAGTTTGTGCGTGTGTGTTTACAAGTGAGTGTGTCTTTGGAAGGCAGATAGTAATTTTTGGGCGTTCTCTCCTAACTTTACATGGATCTGTTGGTTGCAGTCAGGTGTCAGGCTTGTGTGGAAGTGCCTTCACCTCCTGAGCCATCTTGCAGCCTTAGGATCTGATTTCTCAGCAAAAATCAGACACAGCAAGATAAAGCCGTATGTGCTTTAGCCATAGTGAAGATACAGCTGACAGTCTGCTGGAGTTGAACTCGGGTTGTCCGGCCTGGTAGCAAAGCCTTATCCACTAAGCCATCCAGCCAACCCAAGAATTTCATTTTATAGCAGCAAGAGCTTTGACTTTATGAGGAATCACTTTGTACAGTGGAGGAAGAAGAAAAGGAAAGCACAAAGTTAGTATATTAGCTTTCTTGCCATTTAAAGTGGTTCAGCTAAATATAACTGAGAAATGGAAGGTGGGGAAGCTGCCATCTAGCTATGCTTTCTTTAGAATCTAGTTTTCCTTTTCTTGGCTAACAGTTTAGCTAGGTTTTGTGGCACATGCCTGTAATCTCAGCACCCGGGAACTTGATGGAGGAGGACTTTAGTTTGAGGTCAGCTAAGGGTGCATATTAAGACCCTTGAGTCTCAGCAGTGACAACAAAAGGTCCCAAGTTAGTTCTTGTACAGAAATAGTTGAGATAATTAGAGAAGATAGGCCTTTTTAAAAACAATTTAATGTGTATGAATCTTTTCGTTCGCATGTATGTCTGCAATGTATCATCTAATACCCATGGAAGCCAGAACAGGGTGTTGGATCCCTTAGGAACTGAGTTATAGATTCTTATGAGCCCCCATATGGGTGCTGGGAATCTAACTCGGGTTTTCTGGAAGAACCCCCATGTTCTTCTCTGCAGATGAGATCTGATCTATCTCTCCAGCCTCCTAGACTGGTCTTATAAACATGATTCTGCCTCTGTTGAAAGCTGGACTGGCTGAATTCTAAAGGTGTGGTACAAGAAGAGCAGATAGATGCCAGGCAGGTTGACTGGACATAATAAAGCCGTGTGTGGTGGTGTATACCTGTCATCCTGGTACTCAGGAGTCTGAGGCCGTCTTCAGATTTGATAATAGTACTGTTAGAATAGTGGTGTGCCAGGCATTGGCAGTCTTCCACAAATGAAATAGAGTAGCAAGAACAGAAGGTTCCAGAGAGGAAAGACAGGACTTTAGGAAAACAACATGTGTAACCCTAGAAGCACATAGTCAGAAGTCATTAGAGAGCAAGGTAGTTCAGTGGTAAAGGCATTTGCCATGTCCTCCACATGGGCACTTTGGCACTCGACACTCACATGCACACACTACATTCTAAGTGGGTAAAAATAAAGAACTGTAAACATAGGCCTGATGAAAGAATCCCATAATCTCTGATACTGTGGAACTGGAGGCAGGAGGGTCAAAATCCAAGGCCTAGTTAACTATAGAGTAAATTCAAGACTAGTCTGAAAAACTCAGACCTTGTCTCAAAAGCCAAGAGTACAGGGTTGGGGAGTGGTGAAATGGTGTAGGGTACAGTAGGTAAAGCATTTGCTGTCTGTGGACACTGCTTTTGGTTCCTCGACCTTGTGGAAGGAATTGACTGTGGAAATTGCCTTCTGGTCTCCACATACGCCTCAACCCCATCATGCTCACACACGTGATAAATGTAATTTTAAAAAACGGATGCAGGGCTAGAGAGGTGGCTCAGCCGTTAGGAGCACTTGTTCTTGTAGAGGACCTGGATTTGGTTCACAGCACCTACATGGTGTCTCACAACCACCTGTAACTCTAGTTCTAGAGGGCCTTGTACCTTCTGAACTCTATTGGTACCAAGTACACTTGCAGGCAAAAAGACACACATAATAGAAAATTTGAGGACTAGGGATAGGTAAGTCTGGTAAAGTGCTTGCCCAGCATATATGAGGGCTTAGTAATACCAAGTAAGAAAATAAGAACCATTTACAATTATTGCACCAGTGTTGGTAGATTTCCCTTTAGAACAAAATTCTTCCAGGTGCTGATGGGATACATGGTAGTAGGAAGTGAAGCCTGGTGCTAAATCTAGGACATTTGGAACATTGACTGTATCACACCTAACAAAGTTAAAATAGTTGGAACCATGCATTCCGATAGGGCTTTTGTGTGAGACAGGGAGGAGCAATGATGCAGGAGCAGAGTGAGAAGCTGGGAGGACATCTTACGACAAAGAAGTCTGGTGGAGTAGAAGTGTCCTCGAAGTCAGGAAGTGAATAGTTGAGATGGCTCAGTGGTTAAGAGCATTGCCTGCTCTTCCAAAGGTCCTGAGTTC
>LOEQ01001251.1:449263-459858 GCA_001685075.1 Bramus lutescens
TTCAAGACAGGGTTTCTCTGTAGTTTTGGCGCCTATCCTGGAACTAGCTTTTGTAGACCAGGATGGCCTCTGCCTCCCAAGTGCTGGGATTAAAGGCATGAGCCACCACTGCCCGGCTCTCCAGAGCTTTTTAATTCATCTTAGTTCATCTTGGGCCTATCTGTGATTTTATCAACTGCAGAAATTGACTTTTTTTTCTGATGATCAAAGTCTCTCAAATCCTTTCTTACGGTATGTGAGATCTGATCCTGCTTGGTTTATAAGTAGACAAGCAACAGGTAGACCTTACAACCAGCAAGGACCGTGCAAACCAACAGAAATACTTATTTGCTCATTTTCACTTTGATCTTTAAAAACAAAGTTCTCAGCACCCAAGTGTCTCACTGGTACTTTTTATTGGATTTGCAATTCTGCTTAACTAGATTATTTGAAATTAGTCGGTCATTTGATACTGTTAACATCCTTACTGAAAGGTGCTAGCCCGCCGCTTTCTGCCTTCTCTTGGCATCTAGTGGTTCTCACCCTGCCCCCAGTTGTTTCGGGCTCTTTGATTGCCAGCGTCCCTCCTCTTCGTCAGACTCCTCACCAGTGTGGGAGTGCCAAGGTAACTAGTGCCCTCTCCCCAGGCTTTTGATAAAGGCTTGATGAGGATGCTGACATTGACATTTTTAGTATCTCCAGAGTTCAGAATTTTATCTTGGGTACTATTTTGAATTTTAAGGCTTACATTAAGCCAGTAGTGTGTTTCATAATGACATCTTGGTCAGATCTCTTCATATTCTAAGAGTAAAGAATAAAAATTCAATGCTCTTTCTCCACTCGATTTTGGCAAAAAAGGGGGGGACATCTTGGGAGGACTGTTTTGTAAATAAATATGGATTATTGACTTAAGCAACAGTAATATGTCAAAAAAGGGTACATGTAAGCATTTTGCTTGAACTTTAGTCTTGAAAATGAGCTACCCCGGGTTGGAGACTGACAGTTGCTCTGAAGAGTGACTCTCCTCTTTTTGGCATATCAGCAGTCCTGGCAACAGTGCAACTTCACTGGATTGAAGCAAGTAGTCTAATTGGCCATTCTCAGGGATCCAGTATTAGAGCCCCGGGTGGTGGCCAGATGGTGACCCAGGGCATCTTGAGGAAAAATTTCTTTGCCATGGAATGAGTTTCATCAATGCAGGCTCACCCAGCCCACAAAATGTATGAATATGTGTGTGACAGTTGACAGCGTTAAGACCGTCAAAAAAGGTCCACACTTGAGAAACAGGACTCTGAGATGCCAAACCCTTCTGGAATTGTCTGGCTAAGAAAACTTGAAGTAAGGAAGATTTCCAAATAAGTATCAGGGGGCCACGGGGACAGCCACATGCCCATTCTGAAGGTGATGTCGTAAATGAATGGTATCTAAAGGAGCATGGCAATCATTTTAGAAACCCGCCCTCAGAACTGAAGTCATTTGTTAGTGTACAGATGATGGCTTTTCTGTCTACCTGCCAATATAAATACATCCTAGAAGTATTAGAAAATTTAAAACAGTAATTAAGTATCAGTGTTCCGGTGCTTGGCTCTTTCCCTCTCACGTCCTACTGGAACGAGTCTTTGCTAAGGCATACCATAAGTGCGCTGAGGCTGGCAGGAAGCTTGCTAAGGCAGGAATGCGTTTTCAGATCTTCAGAACATGGCCTTTCTCATCTCTCCACACATATTTCTTCACCTTCCGTGACTAGGGGGGACTGCTGTGTCCTAAGACTTCTCGTGGGTTGACATCTCATGGCTGTTGGTCCAGTGCTTTCCTCGCCTACTGAGAAAGCAAAGGCTGAAGACCTAGTAACTGCTCCCTGCACTCCCTCACATGGGCTCACTCTCATTAGCTGACTTACTAGTTAGCCTTGGCCCAGGCCCTGCTTAAAGGGGCAGGTCAGGACTTCAGATCCTTACGGTTAACCAGGGAGGGAAAGGAGGGCATGACATCTGTGCTGAGGCTTCCACATTTCCACTGGAGAGGACTTCAGCTCAGCCCTACCCAGTCCAGTACTGACTGACTGGGGTCAGCCCACAGGTACGGCTAGTCTTAGAGAAACGTGGATGATGACTGAGCTTCTGGACAGAGCTCATCCGGGCTGGAGTCTGAAAAGTGCTCCATTAAGCCTTTGAATGAAAGCACCAGATATCTTCCAGCAGGTGTAAGGAACTCCAGATTGGTTTACTGTATCTGCTTGTGTCTAGACAATGTCAAAGAGCAAGTCTGAGTGCTCAGGTGGATGGTGAAGGGGAAATTAAGACAGAGAGCGAGGTCTCAAATGTGCCCTTGAGTGAGAGAAGGAGAAAGGAAGGGAGCCACTGGCTAAAGGCAACGCCCCTTGGAGGACCATGAATGACAGTGACAACCACTGCTGGCGCTCCTCATTGCCCCCTCTCCTGTCATGCTGGGCCCAGATAGCTTAGTGATGGATGGTCAAGCTGAGCTAGAATTTTCTCCCTGATGCCTGGCCAACTTAAACACATCAGGTCCCTATGAAGTTGTGCCTTTCTTTGAGGCTTTTCCCTATGACATGTGGCACTTGGATTCTGGTACTATTAAGAAACCTGACACGTCACTCCTGCAGACCTATACAACTTTCCTGTCCCATACTATATGACTTGCAGTCCTCAGTCCCCCTAACTGCTGGATTTGTTCATCGGAGTTCAGCACAGGGCAGGTGGAGGGAGTCACAAAGCCAGCACCAGGAAGCGTTTGTGGGTGATGCCAATCTGGGGCCCTGCTCTTGAGTACTGATTTTGACATTCTCTGTGGTTCATGGATCACCTCGGACAGGCTTGCAGCAATCCCAGGGAGAGAGCGCAAGAAAGTTCCCCCACCTGGATACCTTAAGTGCATGTTAGTTTGCATTTTCAGATCTGCTTCTACTTGGGGGTAATACATTTTTACAGAGCTTATTAGAAAACTGGTCTAAAAGAACACATGCTTTAAAGAGCCTAACAAAGCACGAAGAAGCCTTCAATGGAAACAGGAAGATTTTTCTGACTCAGGCAAAGGATTTTTCTTTCTTTCAAGGGATACTAACACAGCCAGCTCTGAACAGTAACAGATAGTGGTGATGGAGAAATGCTGTGACTCACAGACGAGCCCCAATTTCCAGCGGAGGCAAGCATTCCATCCGCTTCCCTTGCCTAACTTCCCAACTTGCTCCTGTGGACTTACTTAAATCTCACTTTTTGGTCCTTGTCTTGACCAGTCTGGCAAACGGACTCATGGATGGTCGAAGACAAAGAGAGAGGCGGGGGAAGTGGGAGATGGGGGTGGTCAGAGGCCAAAATAAGCCTCCATTTAGAAAACTTATGCCTGGAAAATGGCCATTTGGTCCTATAATAACCTCCAGGTGAACCTGACGTTTTTGCAGGCGCCATCAGGCCAACTGGCCTCATTCTATTTGCCTCCCACTTCTTCCATCCAGAATCACGGATCTCCGCTGGGGCTGGTAAAAACAGCTTGTTGACGTCTCTAGTCTTTGGCCATTCTTAGGGATGGTCATCTTATTCCTAAGCGTAACCCCTTCCGTTGTGACCCACGTGTTTTCTGCCAACTCTCCACAGAGAAGGCCAGGGGAGACTGTCTGAGTGGGGCTTCTGATGGGGGACAGCAGGACCTTGGAATCTATCATTGCGGATGAGGAGGGTAGGTGGTCCATGATGGGGAATAAGATTAGGCTCTGAGGTCTTCCTGGCCTTGACCTGTGGAAAGGCTTAGGACCTGCAGACGCTCGCTCCAGTTTTGAAGAAAGAAGGTTCTCGCCTGATGGTTCTGTCTCTGATGTGCGTTTTCTACATGGCACCATTGCATCCTGTGTGGAGAGCAGACTGGAGGCCCCTGGTTCTGGAGGAGAGCAGAAGGACCCCTCGCACACGCAGGATGCAGTGCTGTCCTTCCTCTGGGATGCAAAGGCTCCTGTCTCTTGCTTTGGTTGCTCTTCCTCTGGGCTTTCCAGGGAGGAGGGAGAATCATCTTTGGTGAATTTCTGAGGGGTCTCAGTGGTTGAAACAGGCTCTTCCTGCTTCCTCTCTAGAGGCTGAGTACCCACTTCCCCTGTGTTCTGAGAGGGCAGGGGCTGTGGGATCTGCGTGTACTGAATCTTGGGTGGGATCACAGGGACAGCCTTGGCCTGACACATTTTGATCATGAAGGAGGTTCTTACAGCTGACACGCTCACAGGAGCTGAGTTCCGACGGCCTGTCAGAGCATGGGCAACAATGTTCAGGTCCTGGGTATCCTGGAAGTTCCAGGGGGCTGTTTGACAGTGAGAGGAGCTCACCCAGGTGACCTTGGTGTCTCCTAGTTCAGAGAGCTCTATGCCAGGTGAACTAAATGAAGCCCCGTTCTCAAGTAGAAAGAGGTCAGTGATGGGCGTGGCAGAGTCCAAGTTGAGGGAGGAAGGCCTGTGTTTCCCTTTGGAGGGCCCACACTCAGTATTCTTAAGCTGTAACTTTAGGGGGTGCTCCCCAGGTGAGGTGCTGTCTGGAGCCCTAGGTGAACTTTCTGTGCTGCTCTTAGGCCCGGGAACATGACTGTATTCCATCTGAGGGTTGCTGAGTCCTTGCTCTGGTTCCTGCTCCTTTCCCTCTTCCAGACTGCTGAAGTTGGTTTCCACTGGTTTGGGTGGTACACCAGACGGTCCCTTTTGGCTGGGAAGAGCCTCTAACCCTTTCAGGCCAGAAAACTCTCTGAAGGTTTTCAGGGCTTTTTCCTCCCACCCAGCAATCTTGTTCCTGGCCGCAAGGGGCTGCAGAGGCTCATAATTCCTCTCCGTTTCAAGGTCGGCACAGCTGCTGGAGAAGGGAATCTCGAGAGTCCAGTGACTCTGACCAGTGCTTTTGCTATCTAGCGAGCGGCTCTGGCGAAGGCTGGGCCTGTGGCAAAGTCTCCTCTCCAATCGGTGGGCCTGGGTGCACTGCACCTGCGACTCCTGCACTTCTTTCAGGGTGGGAGAATGAAGGGGACTGGTCACCCACTGGGGCTCCTCCCAGGGTTCTACCATCTCCAGGCCATGCTGAGCAGTGTCTGTTCCAGCGTCGTCTTCATCACAGTCCGAAGGCTCCTGTGCTGCGTGGGGGGCATCTCCCTCCTCTGGAGGGGAGACTTCAACCTCCTGTGCTGGGCTCGGAAGACCAGGGCCTTTGCTCTCAGGAACAGCGCACTTTGCATTTTGCTTCTCGTTGGGGCTGGCAATGGCCTGTTCTCTCTGACAGAGGCTAGGGACGCCAGGACTGTCTCTGAGTTTTGGCTGCTCTGTGTAGGCGTCTGTCCTGGAATCCATGGATGATTTGTCTCTGTCAGGGCCTTCCTTTGACAGCAAGACTCGAGGCTCCTCCTCCAGAGGAGTTGGAGGGGGAGGAGCAGGAGGAAGTGGAGGAGAGAGATTTCTGGGGCCTCCTGTGTCTATCCTAGCTGGAGAAGACACCTTCTCAAACAGAAGTAATTGCAGAGGTGCCAGACCGGCTGGGTCCGGGCTGAGCACTTGCTCGGACTCTGACCCAGGGATGCTACAAACCGGCTCCAGCTTCTCCCTATTGCCGAGGACGGCAGCCTCCTGTGTGCTCTGATTGGCTGAGTCTCTTGTCCACACTTGCAGAGGTGTAGAGCTACAGGGCGAACTCTCAGAGGCTTCTGGGAAAGGAAACGGGGCTGGCTCTGACTCAGTTATTGGGCTTGTCTTCTGATCAGGGGGTGGCAACGAGGAGAGCTCCTCCTCTGATTCAATGATTTTCAGTTCCTGTTGAATCTCAGGCCAGATCAGGGTGTGAGCTAGGTCATCTTCATCCTGAAAAACAAGAGGACCCTGGTTACTTTGGAGTCCAGAACTCTGGGGACTCATGTCTGCCAAGAGGGAATGGGGTGATGCCATATTCCAGCCAGTGAAGGAGGCAGCCCCAGCCATAACCATGGGTGTCTGGAATAGGTTGTGTCTTCCTGTTTAACTTTTTCAGTGTCCTAAGATGATACCAGGTATAGGCTTGTTAAATAGATTAAACAAATGACCTGAATCAGAGTAGATCGGGATGGAAATCCAGTCCTGTCCACAGAGGAACTCAGTCGGCCGCTGATCCTCCTCAGTCAGTTTTTAGCACACGCAGGTGTTTAGCTCAGCAAGTGCTCCGTCACTGAGCTATGTCCCCAGCCTCCCATTTACCTGTAGTGCATTCCTTGCCGTTATCATATCAAAATGTGATTATCTTGTAAGGAGAAGCATCTCAGGGAGTCTCCCCGCCCCCCAGAAGTGTGCATCATTCTTCAAAAGTCTGATATGCCTCTGACCTTTCATCTCTTCACCCGACTCTGGGTCTAGAGTACTGAGGGTTAAATCCAGGGTCTCTACATGTGCTTTTCCCTCCCTCCATCTTCCTTCCTTCCTTCCTTCCTTCCTTCCTTCCTTCCTTCCTTCCTTCATTTCTCTCTCTCTCTCTCCCTCTCTCTCTCTCTCTCTCTCTCTTTCTCTTTTTCTTCTTTTTTTGGTTTTTGGAGACAGGGTTTCTCTGTGTACCTTTGGAGCCTGTCCTGGAACTCACTTTGTAGACCAGGCTGGCCTCGGACTAACAGAGATCCACCTGCCTCTGCCTCCTGAGGGCTGGGATTAAAGGTGTGCGCCACCACTGCCTGGCCCCTCTTATTTCTTTAAGCTCTGGAGTATGACTCGGCCCAAACCAACTGGATTCTACTTCACTGCATTCCTGTGTGAACAGTTCTGCCCTTTTTGTGTTTCCTTACTTCACTCAGAATTTCCCTTCACTGATCTCTTACTCAGAAACCCTGTTATATCTCCTCACCACTCCATACCTCCACGGCGCCCTGGACTCTGGCTTTTCCCTGTGAGGCTGGCAGGGACAGTGGTGACAGTCTTGGTCGCACAGCCAAGCAGAGTGCCTAGCACAGAGTGGGGACTTAGGCCATGTGCCCAGTGAAGGAATGACCTGAGGCCTTGATTTGCTAACTTGTAGTCACCCTAGTTCTTCCAGCACTAACCGTCTTCCTCAAGGTATTGTCGTTTGTATTGGGGTTCTCCTCATGAGACTCCAACCCCCAAAGAATCTCTGCCAATGCAAACATGCTTTATGGGAACCCTTGCTCAACCCTCCTGAAGCCACCATATTTGCCTAACTCAGATTTGCCCTAACTCTCCCCATATGGTTCTCTTGGTGTCTTCTGGAAGTAAGTTAAAATGTTGTATGTAGGCTTCCTTTACCCCTCGGCCTATGCTTCTGGTCATGGTTCTTACAAATGCAGGCCTTCTCCCTGGATGTCCCCCCCCAAACCTCCTCACACCTTCTACATAAAGACATCTCATAAAAACACTTGTGGAAAACGCCACCCCTAAAAAACAGATATGGGTTGTCAGCTTTGGCATCAGATTTGACCGTCTCTAGAAGCATAGACTAGAGCCTGGGAACTTCTCGGGTTTTATAGAGAGCCCCAGACAAACACCGGGCTGCAATGTCTGAGAAAAGAGAATGGGGTTCATGAGTGGTCATCATGCTTGGAACTGGGATATAAGGAGCAGCCTTCATGTTGCTTCTGAGCTTGAGTGGCATTACATGCTAACGACATGCAGTGATTTATGGGCCACAAATATTCAGAGTTGTGTCTGCCTTGGGAATCTGAGCTGAATAGTTCTTTCACATCATGGCGGACCTCCTTGAGGCCTGCCACAGAGGAACTCCAGCCTGAGAAGTGAGTTTTGGTTTGGTTTGGGAGACAGGGTCTCAAACATCCAAGGTTATCCCAAATGACCTTAAAACCATGGTCCTCCAGTCCGCATCGCCCAAGTGATGGGATCATAGGTGTAGGCCAGCATTCCTGCCTAGTAAGTGAGACTTCTAAAGATATAGATGGGGCAAGGAAGATGGTCAGTGAGTAGGAGTGCTAGCCTTGCAAGCCTGAGGGTCTGCGCCTGATCCCCAGGGGCCATGTAAAAAGTTCAATGTGGCGCACATCTGTAATCCCCCACTCCTGTGGTGAAGTACGAGGTTTGAAAGCCTGAGATCTGGTCAGCCTGCAGTCCATAGCGCAGCAGAAACAACAAAAGAGAGGCACTGCCTTAACAAGGCAAGAAGAGACTCCCCAAAGTTGTCCTCTACCCCCCACATATACATGCTGTGTCACACATGCAGCAGTAATCACACTTACAAAATGAAAACCTAAAAACATTAAGTAAATAAATCTCTCTTGCAGCAACCCTTAACATTTCTTTAAAAATCTGCTTTAAATTGTACCGTCTGTGGCTGGAGCAGGCAGAGTCCACCTTACCATCTCGTGGAGAATCATCGCTTCCGTCCTGGCCCTGACGCCCTCTTGTGGAGCAGTGTTTCTCAGCTGGTCAGCCCCCTGGTTCTCCTCCACCACCTTCTCCGCTTTTGGTGTCTTCTCTGGGTCCCTTGAAAGTTGAGAGCCCAGGGATATTTCCAAGGTTTTCTTCTCTACTTGGGTACCTGGGTCGAGGGGAGGGCCTTGGCTACATTCTGCTGTCCCCAGGGCTTCGGGTTCTGGCACCGTGTCCTCGGGAGCCGCCTTCTTAGCTACAGAAGCTGCAAGGAGGACGGGTATGATCAGTACAAAGGGCGCATTTCCCAAAGGCCCTTGTGGCACCCTCCCATCCCTGTCCCGCCTCCCAGCCCTGCTTCACAGAGACTCACCACCACCACCCCCATTCTTTATGCTTTTCTTGACAACATTCCTGCCTCAGATTCTGGCCATCATCTACTCCAGGGTTCTCGACTGGGAGCCATTCTGCTCCAAATTACCCCAGCCCCCTGGGGGCATTGGTGATTTCTGAAGACATTTTTGGTTGTGACGACCTTGGGGGCGATGAGTTGTTTTGGTTCCTCGAGCCACAGCTTTTAAACCGTAGGTTGTGCCCACACGTGAGGCCATGTAACTGAATGTGCAGGTTGTGAAAATATAGCCACAAGTGAAAGGCGTCTGGATAGACGGCAGCCAAGATGAATTCAAAACCAAACGGACAGTGAATCTTAGATGTTCGTTACTGTGCTCACCTGGGCTGCATCGCACAGCCTCGTGGCAGTCTTGGTTCTGAACACTGTGTTGCCGTCATGCCAAGCAACACCAACAAATACTGGCCGACACAATTTGGTTCAAATTTGAGATTAATAATGTGCTAGGAATTAATTATAACTAATAATATGCTAGCAAGTGGTGGCTCCCCACTTACTGTGAAGCTTAGGGAAAATAATTCCTCTACAAGCAAATGGGGACTATCTAATAATAATTACCCGTACCTCAGAAGGCTGTCTTGAGAAGTGAGATTATACATGTTGGGCACAATAGGAGGTTCTGGAAAGTGTTAATGTTGGTGGAGACAGAAACATTCTGTTGGCTTGACTGTCAGCAAACCTTTCTGTTGAGATTCTAGGACCATTGGTCAAAAAGAGTCCTTCCTAAGTGGCTTATGACCGAAATGCAAGCATTAGGGAGGCAGACGCAGTGGGATCTGTTGTTGGAGACCAGCCTGGTTACAAGGGAAGAAGCCTGGAGCAACAACAACAGAAACTCCTGCTCACCCTGGACACAGTTCAAAGACTGTATTGGCCATGGTGTGGGAGACCTCATCAGACGCACTCTGAGATTGCTGTGGTCAACCCGAAGGAAGCACCTTCTCATGGCTAGGTGTGCTAGCCCCATTCTTTGCAGATATGAGGTAGGAATGAGGAGGGATGGACAAATAGAAAATACATCCAGAAATACAGGCCCGTTTATTCCAGTTCTCTAGCTCAGCCTCCGCCTTTTTCCTCCTGAGTTTTCACCATGTGTACTAACAAAGTAGTTAGTATCATTTGCTGAGTACTTAGTATCTATTGGACACTGCTCTGAGGTCTTTGCATGTGCCAACCAAATGTTCACACAAACTTACAAACAAGGTATGGTTATCAACACCAGCATTTTATACATTAAGAAACGGAGGCACAGGCAGAGCATGGGTTTGCAACGGCCATTCTGGCCCTGGAGCCCACCATCCCAACCACCTCACCACACTGCCCTGCAAATCCTATTTAAGCCAGTTCAAACATCGTGTCGTCTTGCAATGGAGGAAGACCCTCCCGCCCCTATTTTACCTGGAAGAGACTCAGCTCCCAGGGGCTTCTCTTCTTCTGGCCATCCTCCACTTTCTGAAAATTGGAAAGAAAACTCTTCTAGGCTGGAGAGAGACTGCAGCTCTTTGGGGGGCGTTCTGCACGGGGTGCTGTTGGTACTGATGACAGCGGACACGCGCAGTGGCACCGACACAGCGAAGGGCTCCGAGATGTTGAGCGCCTTTCGCTGGTGGCGCGGTGAGGCCTCCATCTGGAACAGGCTGCTGGTGAAGACGGATTTGCCAGGACTGTCGCTGGAGGTGTAGAACATCCCTAGAAGCTTGGGGGCGGACTGCTCGCTCTCAGGGTCTCCGGTGGGGCGGAACACCTTCAGCTGCTCAGGCAGGGGTCGGATATGGCCTCCCACCTCACAGCCCCCCTCAGCCCCAGCCGGCATTCCCTCCTGACCCCATTCGCTCTCCTTGCTGAGGTCGCAGGAGCTGCCGGCACTGCTAGCGT
>LOEQ01001251.1:464009-491008 GCA_001685075.1 Bramus lutescens
AGGCGCTACCGTGCCAAGTTTGTGCAGTGTTGGAAGGCTGAACCTTGGGCCTCCTGCATCCCAGATAAGAACTCTCCTGGGCTTTGTCTTCAGCTGTCACCCTCTAGTCATCTGGTAACGTTTGTGGCCTTGGTCTCTCCTGATGATTCTTTCACTCAAAGGTAAAGCCTCCAGCCCTGTGACTTTGGGATTCCTCTGCTCAGAAGTTTACATTGATATAAAACAAAATTTAAATATTGAAATCAGTGCCTGGAATTTCTTCAAAGCTTAGGCATCTGTGTTGTCATGACCTCATTTGTTTTCTTTTTTAAAAAGATTTATTTATTTATTATGTATATAACATTCTGCCTCCATGTATGCCTGCANTCAGAACCTCTGGAAGAGCAGCCAGTGCTCTTAACCACTGAGCCATCTCTCCAGCCCCCTCATTTGTTTACTTATGCTTTCTTGTCTGCTTAGTTTTTTTAAAATGTGCTTTAACATGTCCCTCTCTCCGCTGCCAATAAACTCCCAATACTATTCATGGCTAATCAATTTTTAAATGCCCTTAGGGGGCTTAGGAAATGGCTCAACACGTAAGGTGCTTACTCTGTGACATGGCAACCTGAGTTTGGATCCCCAGCATCCACATAAAAGTCAAAAGTAGCTGCACGGGTTGGGAGGTGGACACAGATAGTGTGTGTGTGTGTGTGTGTGTGTGTGTGTGCTAGAGGTGGGGTTTCTGGTCATCTAGTCTAGCCAAAACTGTTCAGTCAGAGAGCATGTCTAACATAACAAAACAAAACAAGGAGAGAGCAGTATAGCAAGACACTGGGCATTAACTTCTAGCCTCCACAGGCATGGGCACATGTACTTGTACACATATATGCATGTACCCAAACATACTCCACATCCACATACAAATTTTTTAAATACCCTCTGTCATGGAAATGTTAACATATTGTTCACATATGTGAATCCACTGATTTCCCCTTTTAAAGTCACTCACTAAAAAGTATCACAAACCTATGTGCCACGGAGACCACGCTGGAAGATTACGGACTTCTGTGGCCTGCCTTTGAGGAGGGATTCTGTTGGAATTATGTCCACTAGCCACACTCAGCTATTACGGTCCTGAGCTTCAGAGTCTGGAGTCTTGAGCAAAGCTGTTCTGGCTAAAGCAGCCCTCCTCTAGCCATAGTGACTCTGGCAACACTGAAGGAGCCACTTGCAATGTCGTCCTCTGATGTCATTTTACTCCCACCAAGGTTCAGCTGCCTTGGTTCTGTTTCCCATCAGTTGGTTCTAAGAACTTAACCCAGTGGCTTTCAAGCCTGGCTGAATGGTAGAACTACTTAGGGAGTTTTTTTGTTTTGTTTTAAAGATTTATTTATTTATTATGTATACAACATTCTGCCTCCATGTATGCTCACACGCCAGAAGAGGGCGCCAGATCTCATTACAGACAGTTGTGAGCCACCATGTGGTTGCTGGGGATTGAACTCACCACCTCTGGAAGAGCAGCTAGTACTCTTAACCACTGAGCCATCTCTCCAGCCCACTTAGGGAGTTTTTAAAGTTCACTGACACTCAGCCCTTGCCACCAACCTCTCAAGGAGAAACTGCTGTGGCTGTGGGAAACTCTGGGTGACTCTGAGACACTACCCTGCTGAGCACATGACACCCCATGAACTCAACCACCATTTAGTCCAGCATCTCAGATTTGTGCCTTTTGAAAAACCACAGAACTCTTTCTATTTCAAGATCACAGTCTATTGTTTATTTCATCTTTTTCATCTTATTTTGTTTTCTTGGTTTTTGTCTTTTTATTTCTGGCCTCTTCCGTTCCGTAACAAATCCTCTCTTTGCTGTGCTGAGGCAGTCTCTCATCATAGACAAGGGGTTTCCTGTCAGGTACTCACTCTTCCTCCCACTGTCCGTGGGGAGTCCTGATTTCTTACTTGTCTGAGTTTGGCATGCTGTGACACTCCGTCCTCCTCATTTGAACTAGTTTTGCATTTGATGAAAGGTATGGTAACCGCATAACTGTTACAGATATCTACCCAGAATCCCTCTCCCTTTGCCGGCTTTACAAAGCTCTTGTACTTCTGTAAATGTAAATTAAATGGTTTAATTTCCATTCCTCGTGCCAGTGGTTGGTTCAGAACCCAGGTTAATCAGCCCCAGGAACCCCTTTGGCCACAGAGCCTGGTCCTGCAGTCCAGTGAAGGCTATGGAGACCAGGGAAGACTCACGGCAGGACACTTGATGAGACTGATGAGCAAGCTACCAGAGTGACATTCCCTCTGCCCTTGGGGACAGTGATGCTCAAGGAAAAGAGCTGACTCTGATTACCACAGCCAAAGAAGTCAGCCTAGAGCGGTACTGACGCAAAGAGGACAGAACAGCTGAGGAAGACAGGATGAAATGGAGACACAGCCTCTGTGTTAGGGCACCCCTAAGCCTCCTTGCCACTGGAATGTCCAGTGCTGCCACTGGAACCGAATTTATTCTTAGTTATAGCAGAAATCACCATGACTGCTGTCTGCCACACATCTATGCAGAGGTAAACACAACTCAGGTTTCTAGTATTTCTACATCTGTCCCTTGTCTTGAAACTATCACTCTGTCTGCATAAAGAAGTTAGAGATATTGCCTCTCATTTTCTCTCTAGGAGTTCATTTCTTTCCAACACTTAATTAATATTTTAAACATTCATAAAAATTAAATATTTTTTAAACCTACCATCTAGTTTCAGTGGTTATTGGCATCTTCCTATTGATTTGATTTGTTCATTGTATACCTACATTTCCCCGAATCACTTGAAAGTGAGTCTTGTTATTTTGACATTTCATTTAAAGTACTTCAACTACAGCATACACCTCCTAAGAACCATTAACATACAGTACAATTTAATAATTCTTCAAAATCACCTAGTAATGAATGCATACCCACCGTTTCCTATTGGGCCTCAAAATTGTCTTTGTAGGTTTTATAAAATATAGACAAATGAACAAACAAACAAACCAGGATGCAGACAAGATTTGTATTTGTGCCTTCGCACTTTGCACGAATTAAATCATTGTGGAGGTTTTCCTTGGCCTTCCGTGACAATATTCAGAATGGATTGACCAGATTCTGCATTATGTACTGGTTCCCTCAATTCTTTCTTTCATCAGTTTCTTTTCCTTGCTCAGGAATAAATCCATGGGGAAGCACCCCATTTAAAATCACAGCACTGAGGGCAAAGGGGCAGAACTTCTACAGCAGAATTCCAACTAATAGACCATAGCTATTTGAGAAAATTACAGAAATAACTGTTGCAGGCAAGATCTAACCAGCACTGCTGAAATACACGACACACAGTATTTTAACCAAGTAATCCAAATCAGCTCTACAAACAATAAGGCACTGGCATCGTGTACCTCTTGACATGACCCAGAGGCAGGCAGCACACAGCCTATGTGGATTCATAGCTCCAGTATCATGTTAAGAGAAACTAAAGAACAACTCTACCGTGGAGGAGACTGAGGATGTATGACAACCACATGAAGTATGGATCCCAGGTTTGGACTTAGACCAGAAGGAGGACATTTGTGGGACAATTGGTTAAGTATGACTCTTAAGCTACATAAATCAGTCAATAGTGTATTCATATTATCTTTTTGTTTTGATAGTGGTTCTATAGTTGTGATGTTAGCATTAGATTTCATGGAAGGTATAGACACTGAACATTTTGTAAGTAAAACATCATCATCATCATCTTAAAAAACCTAATGATTCTGATTTTTTTTTACTAGTTAATGTAAAGTGACCAAACGTGAAACCCAGCTAGGAACCACAAGTGTGTTTGTCCGAAGCCATGGTGCTTCTCCTCACCTGAGAGCCTCTGCCCTCTCACGAACACACTCCCATTTCTGCTCAGCTTGGATTTCGAGTCCGACCCAGAACGCCCCAGATGAAATATTGATTTCCATTTCTTTGATTTACTGGAAAGCTTTCTCCTGAAACAACCAAGCCACACAGGTTAGTTGAACTTGTCATTTCAAGGCAGTGTTTTGTTTTGAGGCAGGGTCTACAGTAGACCAGGCTGGCTCAAACTCACGCTCATTTCTGACTCCGTCTCTCAAGGGGGATTGCAAATCCAGGGGGAACATAACAGTTACAGTTTCAGTTATGAGTGGCCTTGATAGTTCTAGAAGTTTCCCTCTAAAAGCCAAGATGCACCTGACTATAGCCTGTCTGGGGATGCCCTGGGTGATCAAGCAAGTGAAGGCAGAGACCCTTCTCCTCGGAACTACAGCCAAAGATTGTTGTCTATCCAAGGCAGGGATGGGAGGCCAACAGAGGCAGTGGCAGTGGTCAGTGGAACGCTCAGAGATCACAAGCAAACACACAGTTCTGAACCCCTGGAGGAAATCTATGAAGCACCATAGTCCTAGCTCTTCAAACGTGCCTAAGTTTTTCTTTTGTTTTTGTTTTGAGAAAAAGAGGTATAAACAAGCCAGAGGTGGTGGTGCATGCCTTTAATCCCGGCACTAGAGAAGGAGAGGCAGGAGGATCTCTGTGAGCTCGAGGTCAACCTGGTTGGTCTACATAGTGAGTTTCACGACAGTGAGGGTATGTAGAGACACCCTCTCATAAACAAACAAACAACAAACAAGCAAACGAAAAGGAGTGAACAGCTAGGGCCACAGACCCCAGTTCTGTGCTCTCTGCCTGGTGGCCATGTGACTAGGGTATGTACGGGTGAGGGGAGGGCTGATAATAACTCAGGACGGAGGGTGGTAAAGAATGTGTTCCAGTGCTGATGGGAGAGCTGTAGCTTGTCCGCGGGGTCAGGGGTCTTGGTAAAGAACTGCATTAGGGCCAGCACACCTCCCGCTCAGCCTCCTACCAGGCTGTTTGGAGATGGGGATGTGAGTAGGTGACACAACATTGGGCTGGCTCGTGAGAACTTGGTACCACCAGGGGTCACCACAGAGGCAGGTCCTGCTTCGGATCCACCCAGCCAGGATCTGGAGTGAAGTTCAGGGTGAAACCCTGTAATTCGGGGTTCTCACAAGGCACCTATATCCACAGGGCTCTCACTGAACACTGGGTCTCGGCTTTAGCGGGTCTTCAGGATCAGTAAGAGACAAGTTTGCAAACTCGTTGCTTTCTCTCTGGCTTGGCTTAATAGCCTGAGCACTTAGCCTTGGGCTGTATCGTACAGAGCAGCATAAATTAATCTGGCATGGCGCTGGGGCTGAAAGCAGAGACAATGCAGCGGATGGTCCCTCTGAGGTCTCCCTCTTCGACCCCGGGAGGGAGTCTCATTCTGCATTGATTTAGAAAGGTGCTGGCCATTTTGCTCTAGTTGGGTACAATCAGTCTGCTTTAGGAAGCAGTGCTTTTGCAGGGAAGTTGAGGCATGCCATTCCTACAGCATAAGCCTCCTCTAGTTACCCAGGGTGGCAGATTTCTCTCTTTTTAAACAGCTTCCTATCTTGGGGAAGGGACTGGCTCATAAAACAGAAAGGATGACACCATCCAATGAAAAGGTGCCTTCGCCTTTCGCCTGCTAAAGGTGTGCGACTCTGGCTCCAGTCATTGCCTTCTTCCGTGGTGGGTACAATGAGTAGGTAGAGACTAAGGTTGTAGCAGAAGAAGAAATAAGGAGAGAGGATACCCTGTAGTACCAATGATGACTTGCTTTGAAAGGGAGAAGGACCAAGGAGATGGCTCAGTCAATAAAGTGCTTATCACTCAGCCTGAAGGCCTGAGCTGGAACGGAAATCGTAAGTAAAAAGCTGAATATTACCCGACAGGCCATGGGAAGTCGGCAGCTTGGCTGTTCAGCCCTTTGTGTGTCCAGTCTCATGCACACACCATATTGAGTTTAGTCCAAATGGCATTATTTATTTAAGGAGAACAGAGCACACGTTTGTAAGGCCCGTGCCTGGAAGGCACAGAGAGGTGAATCCTTTGGTCTCATGGACCAGCCAGACTAGCCTACTCCATGTACCTCAGGCCAATGATGGACAATGTTTTAAAAAAGGAAGGGAGGAAGGAGGGATCCTTCCTTCCTTCCTTCCTTCCTTCCTTCCTTGGAAGGAAGGAAGGAAGGAAGGAAGAAAAAAGAGGTAGGTAGTATCTGAGGAACAAGCTGTTCCCTGGCCACACACCTGCAAACCTACACACACATGTCTATGCGAACACATACAAACATGCATGTAGACAGACACAGGAAGGAGATGAGGGGTGTTCTCTGGCAGGATGAGAAGCGAGGAAGTCAGAAATGCCATCCCCGAGGGCTGCCACTGAGAACTCTCTGACTAGAGCGGCACCATCTGTCAACCTTTATCTGTCGTAGGCTCATCTCTCGGTCCTTTTGGTGTCACGTAAGGGTGAAGGTCACGGGGAGGGAGCCAAGCATTCATTTTTGGCAACTCGCTTTGTAAACTGCTGGCCTGTTTTGTCTACTCTTTGGCAGGAAAGACTCACAACTCACTTGGTACCTCTGGTCTTTGGCAGGGAACCAGAGCTCACAGGGGCTCAGGGGCAGTGGGTGAAAGCATCACCATGGATGATGGTGAAACCTGAGGAGACAGCACCCTTCCCTTTTAGCACATTTCTCTGTACCCCACCTGGACTGCACCCCAACCCATACTGCTCTCACTCATGGTCCCGAGACTGGACGCCTCATCTCCTTTGTCCCCCTCCACCCGCAAACCCTTCAGAATTCTGGAAGAATGCCAATTACTTGCTGTCTGGTAACTCAAGGACCGTGTGGAAGAGGGTGCCCATGGGAGGGACGATCTCAGGCAGGCTGTTCTCTCGTCTTTCCTTTCGAGCAGGGTGGTTTGTCGCCAGGCTTCGGGCCTGAGCCTCCTCCAGGCTTACCAACTTCATGGGCAGGGACAGGGCTGGCAAGGTCAGGCTTTTGGTGATGACACAGCTTTCTGGAAACCAAAGAAAAGAGTTTAGCTCGGGAGCAGGTCCGAGCTCAGGCCTGGTCAGAGCTCCCATCTATAACCCTTCCTTCCACTTGAACTCCCTGACCAGGGTACGCTACATGCCAACTGGGGCTTTTTCTTCCACAGGAGAGTCTAGGTCAGAGGTTGTGCAAGGAAACTGTCAGCTCTCCTGCTCACAGCTGGTGGAGGGCAGAGAGGGGTGTCAGAACTTTCCATGGAGTGACTCTTCATAGACTCATTCATTCATTCCACAACATTTATTGGGTGCTTACTGTGATCCAGAGTTTTGGCAATGGTTCTTTAATTCCCCAAAACTCTGCTAAGTGCTGTGGTCAGATAAGAAGGTGGCTTAACTTGACTAAGATGGAGGAGGCTGGCCCTCCTCCCACAGCCGAGGACCGCATTTAAGGCCATGGATGTCTGGGGTCTACTATTCCTAGGCATCTACCTCTAGAGGGACAGAGCATTTATACAGCATACTATTCCCTCAGAGAGGGGTGGCTCTTTCCTCAGCCTCTAATTGGAGTGTTTATATTACAGTCACTGTTGCCCCTCTGGGGTGTTCCCTTTAGGGTGACGTGATGAAGGCATGGCTGATGTACAAGGGTCTCCCTTCTCTGACGACGGTAACGAGGCAGTTTTATACACCTTCCCCCCACCTTATGCAAGGACATTTGGCAACATCTGGAGATTGGTTCCACACTCTCTGTGCAGCCTAGCCTGACCTGGAATGCCTGCTTTTCCTGCCTCCACTTTCTTACTCACTTATTTGGGGGCTCTATGATTAGAGGACGGGTGTGTGGGGTGTAGGCCAGGGGGAGCCATTACCATCCTGCTGCAGAGGTCCTGGAGCACTGCTGTTGAAGATTTGATCTGCATGATTCAGTATGAATTCAATCACCACCTGCTGCACCCGGACTGCCAGAAAGGCTGCGTCTCCGTTGCAAATAGTGGCTTCGATTTTTTTACTCCTGTGCGGGAGAAACACATTCAGAATGACTCTGCCTTACAATAAGGGGCAGTGAGCACATCTGGTGGGTCTTTTGTCCAGGCCACAAGTTTTGACCTTTCATGACCAATCAGAGAGTGTCTCCCAACAGAAGCGAAGCCTAACCTACTGAATAGATAGGAAGTCACTGTCACACACTCTACATCACAAGACTATAGACACTGTCCATAAATGCACAGGACGGACTTCTTTTTGCTTCATGGGATTCCCTTCCACCTTTATCCAGCTGTCTCATGTGAGTCACGCATGAAGCAGCTGATTCAAGTCACAGGCATCGGTGACCTCACCAAAGCCAAGAGAAGCCAATGAGCCCCAGAGACAAAAAAAAAAAGGCCTTTTCGAGAAATGGTAGCAAACATAGAGACCCATAACTTTAGCCACATTGGGATGAAAGCCAACAGATGCCTTTGGAACCAGTGTTTCCAAGCTGGCAGGCCAAGAGCTTAGGCTTTTAAAGGCACTCTTAGTTCATATATGCTATAAAAAGATCACTGAGCCGTAGGGCTGTCTTTCAGGGCTTTCACTTTGAAGCACCCAGGCTTTGTTTGCACTCAGAGTATTATGGGCTGCTCTGAGCCCATGGATGGTAGTTACCTGAGGAGGTTCGGGGCCCACACCAGGGCCAGGTTCCTGGTGTGCATGTTGGTCTTGCTGCTGAATGAGGCGATGTGGGCCAGGTGTCGGATCAGGTATTCCAAGGTCCTGAAACGGTTCATGTGTTGGTTGGATGTTTGGCAAAGTAAGAAATGTCAGCACCTGTGTGAAGCCTGTCACTTGAAGGTCACATCCAAGTTGGGATGTAAGACACCCTAAATTATGAACTTTGAAGGAGTAGTGGGAAGAGATCAAGATTGATAAAGGAAGCTTTCTTGACCCAGGGCCACTGACTTAGGATAGGGACAGGAGTCAGTGTAGTCAGATGTCAGCTGCAGCTGCTGGAGCTGGTCCATAGACAGGACTAGGGGACCAACCTGCACACCCTCAGCTGGTAGTGAACAACTTGCTTCTTTTCCACCCTGGGAAAATCACCTCCCCACGATCCTCAAAGAGGTTCTCATCTTGATTGTCTGAGAACATCCATATGGCTACAGATTAACTTGCTAGCAGGCTCATCTCAGAGACAGATATTTGTTGACCACAAAGAAGTTCTTTTTAACACCACGTCAAACTCCACCCCCTTTTGAAAAGTGGGCAGATGTAGGTAACCCTGGGAAAGTTATCAGCATTTGGGCTCATCTGTGAGAATAGAAAGGATGGGGTGGGGGTGACGCCTGGGCTAATTTTAAGGAGCCAGTGGAGCCAGTAGAGATAATATGCTCAAGAATCACAGGCACCCACAGCTTTAAGGCCATCTGGAATTCCAAAGCTTTGTTTATAGTTTAATTCTGGTTATGACCAAGGATGTCACCCTGAGGCTGGCTTGTGTGATAGCGAGGACGATGACTTTCTCTGGGACTCTGATGAGTACCCCACAAATGGAGACAGGTTTCCCTTGGCTGCCACTGTCCCTGGTTGGACACCTGCCCATCCGCTAACACTGACTGCTTACTGATTTCCAAAGGCATCCAGGGAAGCCACCATCTATTTATTTCCGTTGCTATGCATCTCTGCCTCCTTGATGCTTTACCACATCAGAGTCTGGATGTTTTTTTCTTACCTATAATGGGGCGGGGGGAGCTCCTGGATAACATTCTGGATTCGGGCCAGCTGGCCTTCTTCCGGGCAGTGAGACACTGCTTCCTGTGGAGAAGAACAGGAAGTAGCCAGTGAGCACCCTTCCTGCACGTGCTGGTCTTATTCAGGACTCAGGTCCTCCAGCCTTACAACTGTGTGCTTGCTGATCCCATCCCAGAGGCATCCTGGTCTGTGGAAGCAGTCAGCCACATGCCCTTTCTGAGTTTCACTGAGTCAAGGGTCTCCACTCTGTATGCACACAGCAGTGGGTGGGGCTCTGTGTGCCCTCAGATGCTGTTTGGTGTCTGGGAAAGAACAGATAGCGTCTGAAAGTGTCTTGCATGGCAGAAAGTCATAGGGAGTCACATTCAGAGAGACAGCATTAGACAGAGACGTCCCAGGGGCACACAAGTCTACTCAGCCCTTCTGGGTGTGAATAGAGACTCACTTGTCACCTAGCCTGGCACTATTCTATGAGTTCCAGTCCTCAACTGCTGCCTGTTTGGGCTGCCAAGAAGCAGAGAAGACGTGCCTTCCTTATCAGGGATAAGAGTTTTGTTTCCGGGATCTGGTGGCCTTGCCCTGATTTGCTATCGGCTTATGTCCTGTGTGGGCATTTTGTTCTCATCAGTCCAGGGCCTTGCAGGGGAGGCAGGAACACCATGAGGACAGTGTGATGACAGCCTGGCTCGTGTCCATCTCTCACTAGCCTGAGGCTGCTGCATGACACTAACATCCCTGAAGATTCTTCAGTCCCAAACTGTTTCCTATCTTAACCATAGATCCTACCTGTGTGCGATGATTACAATCGATGGTCAACTTGACAGAATCGAAAGCACTGACAAGTCTTTTGACTTGTCTGTGGAAGATGATCTAGATTAGGTTAACCGAAGCCAGGAGATGCACCCTAAATACGGGCAGCATTGTTCCGTAGGTGCCCTGAATACAAAGGAGACATGGAGCTGACCTGCTGGCCTCAAGCATCCTTGCTGCTGCCTGACTCAGTGCAATGCAACTAGCAGCTGCCACTTGCTTTTGCATTTACCTGGATAATAACGCTGGTGGCGGCTGCAATGAAAGCAAAGAGGAAGATTCGAATCTGCGGGCTTTGTACACTGTTTGCCCATATTTATTAACAAATATGAGTAGGCATTTCTGGCTTGTGATTCTGGGGTGCTGGGTGTGGCTTAGTGGTAGAGCATTTGTTCAGCATGCACAAGGCTCTGCCAGCCCAACACAACAAATAAACAAACACCCTGAGTTCCTTTATGGCACTGTAGAATTTGGTGGTGATTGAAGTTTCTCAGAAGGGTGAAGCAGAAAGGCCATGAGTTCAAGGCCTGCCTGGTCTATAGAGTGAGTTCCAGGGTCTCCCTAATAACATATCAAGATCCTGTTTCAAAAATCACTGTCTTTATTCTTACTATTTGTGTGTGGGTGTATTTACACATGGTATATATGTGAAGGCTGAGAAACAGCATGTGGGACTTGGTTGTCCCTTTCCATGATGCGGATCCCAAGGATCAAACTTTGAGCCCTACCCCTGCCTTCTTCCTGGAGCGCTATTTAGAAACCAGAATCTCAGGGGCCACACTCCCAGGAGGCAGGGGGAAGATCATAGGAGAAGGGGAGGTGAGCCCTCTAGGCAGCCAGGGCTGCAGAAAACAGCATGGGTCTTCCCAGCTTGGTTCCATGGAGCGACACAGCCGGGAGAGTTCGGGAGGCTTGCACAGCCAGGACCAAGGTCTGCAGAGCTTTGTGCCACTCCCCTCTTTCTAAGAGGTGTCTCGCGCTGAATGTTGGGGCCCTTGCCAAAATAATGGCAATGGAAAACTGAAAGACGTATTTGGGAATAAAAGCGCAGGTGGAGATAGCAGCCCTTATGGAAAGTTCTTCAATATTTACGGAGAAGTTCAGTCATTGTCATTTTTAAAGCCAGTGTTTCTCATCCTGTGGGTTGTGACGTGTGTGTGTGTTTTGGGGGTTGAATGACCCTTTCACAGGGGTCGCCTCGGACTATCAGAAAACACAGGCATTTACATTATATTCACAACAGTGGCAAAATTAGTTATGCAGTAGCAATGGGAATAATTTTATGTTTGGGGGTGAGCACAACATGCAGAACTGCATTAAAGGGACAGGACACAGCACTAGGAAGGTTGAGAACCACTGTCTTAAGTGAAGGGGCAGGTTGACCCCTGATGCTTGCTGGGCCCAGTAGGAATTACCTTTTATTTTCTTACTCACAATCTCTCCCCACTGCACCCCCATTCTATCCAGAAATTCACTTTCTTTTTCTTTCCATTTAATTACTTAACCAGACAGGGTCTTTCTGTGTAAGCTAGGCTGGCCTTGAACTCATAGTCTTCCTGCCTCAACTTCCCCTGAGCTGGCATTTATGGGAGGGTGATACCAAGCTAGTTTAAATCCTCATTTTTCTCTAGGGGGAAATCTGGCCACTGCAAATTCACTTTGGGTTTGTGTTCCTCAACTAAGACAGCAGATCTTGTTGTGGGCATTCTGGGGAGAAGAGTTTAAGTTTAACACACTCTAATTTTGTGTGTGTGTGTGTGTGTGTGTGTGTGTGTAAAGTGGAAGAGAAAGTTGGCCAATTTGATAAATGTTACTCTCAAAGATCTGGGATGAGCCTGCCCTGCCACTGCTTGGTCCCTCCTTCGTTGTCCAGATAATCATCTTCCTGACCTTGCAGGAGTCAGGCAAAGGCAGGGCTTTCCTCCTGGCAGTGAGTCCTTACTCTAGGTTTCTGTTTTTCAGAAGCCACCTCTGCCCTATAGCTCAGGTCCTCCTGCCCAGACAGCCTTCATCACTAGGGTGGCCCAACACAAATGAGCCAGAGGGACTTTCTCTAACTGCACCCTGGGGGGAATTAGAAAATTAATACGTGTGTGTATGTGTACGTGTGTGCAAGCCAGAGGACAATATGCCTTTTACCTGCTGAGCCACAGGTCCCCTGGCTACAGTGTTAAGTGTTATCAATTATTCAGAAATGTCTATAAACCATTTTATTAAATTATTTGACACCATAACTGCATTTTTTTAAAAAGTGATAATGAGAAAAAATTTAGAAAAGGTTCATTTTCCTTGGAACTACAGACTGTCAGTCTCTGGGGGATAATTACTGTGTGGCTTCTAGATAGTCCTTGTGAGTGTGTCCTTGTTCCATCATGGATGTAATCAACCCTAGGTGGCCATGTCCTCCTGTGACTCCTCTGTCTCATCTCCCATCACAGCCATCTTGCTTGCTCCATGCTGGTCCCTGGTCTCTACAGGTTCTTTTAAGCTCAGCATCTTCCCTGCCCCCAAGCCAAGGCTTCTGGACCTGCTGTTTCTTGTTGTCACCCACTTCACCAGATGCTGGTATAATCTGTTTCCCCACTCTATCCCTATCTGCTCAGATTCTGCCTCATGGAGAGAATGCTGGTGACCCTAAAATAGCAGTCCCGGTCTATTCATATCTCTCCAGTCCTGGGCTATTTTTCTTTGCAGTGTTAGTAACACTATGTTCATAGTCCATAGCCGCCCTAATGAAGCATCACTGTATTACAAGAGTTTGTTCTCTCTCTCTCTCTCTCTCTCTCTCTCTCTCTCTCATCCAAATAGAACTAAAGTAACAATAAGTAAGGCTTGTATCTGTCTTGTTCACCATTAGCTCTCCAGACCCTGGACCTATGCCTTCCAGCTGCCTGGAGAGCAGCCCTTGAATGGAATAAGCAACTGAATGAGTCAATATTCTGCTTTATGCTTAAAAATGGCCAACAGCCGCATGTGAACCACATCTTGAGGACAGTGCCACCTAGGAGCACTCTCCATTATGGTAAGCACCGTCTTGCTAGATCAGCCCCTCGACCTAGGCCCCTGGCAGGGCGGCCAATCAGTTTGGTTTCCCCAAGATTAAAAGTTTCTGAGATCAAGATGTTTTAAAAGATTTGGGTTTTTTTTTATTTGTGCTTGTATGTGTGTGTGTGTGTGTGTGTGTGCACGCGCACGCACGTGTGTGCTAGCATGAGTTATGTATCTCACTTGCACTGGCTGTTTAAGGAGGCTAGAGGGCATGGGGTCGCTTGCATCTGGTGGTCATGACGCCCTGGTGCTGGGAACCAAGCTCAAATCCTTTGCTAGGGCAGCAGTAAGTGCTCTTAGCTACTGAGCCACTGCTTCACCTTCCTGTTTTATTTTTATTCTGTATGATGCGCATGCATACATGCATGTGTGTCTGCATGCATGTGTGTGTGCATGCTTGCATGTGTGTGTGTGTGTGTGTGTATGTGCATGAGTGCAAGTACCCACAAAGGCCAGAGATGTTGGATCCCCTTGGAGCTGGAGTTATAAGTGGCCGTGAGCTGCCAAACTTTAGTTCTCTGGAAGAACAGCACTAATTCATAACTGCGGAGCCCCCTCTCCAGTCCCAAGCATCTTTCAGTTTTAAAAAGGTCCCTGGCAAGCCAAGACAGTTGCCTTCCAACTCCTCCTGCTCTGGAGCCATCCTGAGCTCACAACCCACTTGCCATGGTGAGTCTCTGATTAGCCCCAAGCAGTATTTTTGGGCTGCTTTATTTGAGTCAACAAACTTGTGAGCAAACATTTGCTGAGTAATCATTCCAACATTTTCTTATCGCTGGAAGGAAGATTCAGGATAATGAGCTAAATAAATACGGTCCTGGCCTTAGGTGGAATTCTAATTCAACAAAGGAGATTAGTACATAAAGAACGGATTTAAAGGGGGCTGTGGAAATGGCCTAGAGCACTTGTCGTCAAAGTATGAGGACTGATTTGGGATTCCCAGACCCCACGTAAAGAAATAGCCCAAATGCCTATAAACCCACCGCTGGGATGGAGACTGTGGAGACTGTGTCCCTGGAGCCCCTGGCTAGTTCACCTGGCCCAAACGCTGAGCTTCAGGCTCAGTGAGACTGCTTTAAGAGAATAAGGAGAGGGCAAGAGAGAGGAGCACACAAGGCCCTTCTGCATTTACGGACATAGATGTATGCAGCACCCTCCACCCCGAGGAAATGATCTTAATACAAATGCAATACATAATTAAGCCACCATTCTCCAGGACTTCCAAATTAGCAATGTTCATTTGAGTTTAATAATTTCAATTGACTCAATGAGAAGAAAATTTGAGTGTTTCCTAAAACAAATGTAGTTTTTTTCCCTCTGCAAAACAAGGTACATTGAATAATTGCATCTGAAGATGCCAGGTTCTGCATCCTGGAACGTGGAGAGGAAAAAAAGGGGGGGTCTTTGTGGCTGTGTTTGTGAACCTTGAGTAAGGGAATGATCTTAGATTCTCTAGCTCATCCCCAAATGCAAATCTCCTCTGTCCTACAAGAGGGAGACATAGCCAGGAGAGAATTCCATTTGACCCCTGGAGGCAAAATTGAGGGACGTGCCCAAAAGCCCATAAATGTCAACAGCTATTAGGGCTGGAAGAGGCAAGGACTACCCTTTTCTCCATGCCTCTGGAGGGAACAGGGAACCTGGAAGACACCTCCAGGACACTGTTTTTAATTCTTGGCTTTCATAGGTGTGACAGAATAGATTATTGTCATGATTGGTTTTAATTGTCAACAATTAACACAATCCAAATTGCCTGGGACAAGGGCACATCACTGAGGGGGCTGTCTAGAGTGGATTGGCTTGTGGTACATCTCTGTGGGAATTTCTTCTTCGCTTGCTCCCTCCCTCCCTTCTTTCCTTCGCCTCCCCCATCCCCCAAACAGGGTCTTATTGTATATCACTGGACAGCCTGGAATTTACTCTGTAGACCTGACTGGAATCAACACAGAGATGCACCTGACTCTTCCTCCCAAGTTCTGTGATTAATGGCGTGTGCCACCACCGCCTGGCCAGGAGAGTTTTCTTAATTGAGTGGGGAAGACCATTCTTGAATGTGGGAAGCACTGTGGGTGCATGTGACAGTCAAGGGACAATCTGTAGGGGTCAACTTTTTTCTTACACCACATGAGTCCTAAGGATTGAATTCAGATGGTTAGGCGTGGTGGTAAGCACCTACGCTTGCCTCCCGAAAACCCCTAGCGTTGCTTTTTTCTGTTTTATTTTATTATTTTTATGTGCGTGGGTATTTTGCCTGCATGTATGTCTTTGCCACTTGCATTTAGTGCCCTAGGAAGCCAGAAGAGAGCATCAGAGCCTCTAAAGTTAAAAGACTGAGCAAGCATGTGAGTGTTAGGAATCGAACTCAGGTCCTCAGGAGAGCATACAGTACTCTTAACCTCTGAGCCACCTCTTCAACTTTAAACTGGTTTTGTCCAAGTCTTTTTTCGTCATAGCAACAGGAAATAAAACTAGGACAGTCAGTTCGCGGTAATTCTGTTACAGTAGTCAACTTGAATAACTTGAAAGTTGCAGAAAAAAATGTATTTTTTTTACTACTTAGAAGGGATCACTATCAATCTACTTACCCAAGAAGCAGAAGAGAAGCCCCCTGCCCCACATCCTCCAGCCCCAATATGAGCTCCGTCTTGCCTTCCTATGCACCCTCACAAACTGCTTTCTTTCTATTTAATTTCATACCGTGGCCAGTAAACAGTCTTCAGAGCAGTCTTCCTGCCTACACAGTTTTGAAACGATAGATTTGCCATTTATTTGTCTTCGATGGTAGCGATGTAGCTATTCTCCCAAAATTAGGATGCTATGTATAATACCACAGTGAATATAATTGTATATCAATTATTCGGGTTAACTTCTAATTATTATCCTCAAATTGGATCCTAGAGTTACAGGATTAAGGAGCATAACATGTTTATAACCTTGAACATAATTTCAAATAACTTCCTGGGGTGCCCACCTAATTTACATTTCCAGTAGAAGATTATAAAAAGTGGGTTTTCTTACAGACTTGCCAGCATGAAATGTAATGTTGAAATTTCTTTTTAAGTGTGTGATTATCAGTTAAGAGCACATGTTGGTTTTGCGGAGAACTCAGGTTTGGTTCCCAACATTCAAAGAAAGCTCACAGCCACCTGCAACTCCAGTTCCAGGGCTCCAGCGCCTTCTTGGGCCCCCATATGTGTACAGTACACAGAAACTCATAGAGGGACACACATGTACACATAAATTAAAACAAACAAATCTTTAAAAATTAACATGCAAGCTGGGCAGCAGTGGTGGCACACACCTTTAACTCCAGGACTCAGGAGGCAGAGGCAGGCAGATATCTGTGAGTTCAAGGCCAGTCTGGTCTACACAGAGTTCCAGGACAGCCAGGACTGTTACACAGAGAAACCCTGTCTTGAAAAAAAAATTAACATGCAAAGATATCTTTCTAGTAGTTTTTACATAATTATGTTTCTCTGAATTGTCTGTTGAAATTTTTTGCTTATTTATTAAGTGAGGTGTTATGTATTTTTCTTTTTTTGATAAGGAGCAGTTCTCTACAACTAAGGAATATTACTTTTTGTCATTTATTAAGAATTATTAAATATTTATGCGCATGAGTGCTCTATTTCCATGTATACCAGCATGACAGTAGAGGGTATCAAGTGAGCCACCATGAGGTTGCTAAGAATTGAACTCAGGACCTCTGATGGAACAGGCAATGCTCTTAATCACTGAGCCATCTCTCCAGTCCGAATGGTGTATTTTTAAGGATGGTCTCACATAGCCCTGACTGGCCTTCCACTTGGCATATGGCTACAGCTGACCCTGAATTCTCAATCCTTTGCCTTCATATCCCAGTGCTGAGGTTACAGGGGTGCACCCATGCCCTGCTGAAGACTATGTATACAGTATGTGGAAGCCCCTGAAACTAGAGTTACAGATGCTTGTTAACCATCAACCATGTGGGTCCACGGAAGAGCAGCTGGTTCTCTGAACTACTAAGTCATTCCTCTAGCCTAAGGGAAGAAAAAGATTGTGTGTGTGTGTGTGTGTGTGTGTGTGCCATTTCTCTGGCAACCTAAAATAGTTTTTATAATTAATATTTGTGTTTTAATGTTATCAGTGTATTTTTTAGCATAGGAAAAGATAATGTACACGTGGTTCAGCGTGTCAAATTTGGCTTTTGTTATCTTTCCTTTTGCTTTTGTTGTGTGGACATTCTTCAGCACTCTGAGACCAGCAAATGGTAAGAAGGCAGGTTGTTTTCCCAGTCGTAAGCTGGCTCTCAGCACTGCTTGTGGACTTCGTCCTTCATTGGGTCTCCTGCTATGCTACTTAGTAGCTGAGACTTTCCAGATCCCACACTGTATCTGAGGGGTGTGGGTGCTGGGCGGAACTTGAGTCTTTATCGCCACCTATGAGCAGCACTCATCTGTGTATGAGTGACAGTAAGACGGGCTTCACAAGGAACTAAGGGAGATCCTAACAGAATAACACGTAGTTGTTTACACGGCAGCTGTTATCATTATTAACTTTCCTCTCCCATTAATGTCTTAAATCCTCTTATTAATCCAGCGAGGTAGTATTTGGCTTCAGCCATGCAAGTAAGTTGAACAAATTGTGACAGTGTAATAGTG
Source organism: Bramus lutescens (assembly GCA_001685075.1). Classification (NCBI taxonomy): domain Eukaryota; kingdom Metazoa; phylum Chordata; class Mammalia; order Rodentia; family Cricetidae; genus Bramus; species Bramus lutescens. The sequence goes on from LOEQ01001251.1 coordinate 482,132, forward strand.
CTGTAATCTTCACATCCCCGAAGGGGTGCTTATAACATCACCTCCTCCATTACTGCAGTCAAAGAAATCCACCAAAGGACAAGTTCTGTAATATCATTAATATCAGTATGTCCTACCTCTGCAGAGATTAGTAACCAAAACAACACATTCCCCTTTGACTTTTTAGTGTCCATAAACTGTTTAAATTCAAGTCATTTCCTTCGATCAGATGAAAAGCTGACCAAATGTTGCCTCTGGCGTTTTGGTTTTGTTTTTTTTTTTTTCCCCTATTTTTTCTACTCTCCCTGTGAAAGGACCAAAAGATGAACATTGTCAGGGAAGGAGTGGGAATGGAGGAGTTGACCCAAGGCTGCTGATAAAATTAGTAAGAAATGGCTTCTGAAGTTTCTTATCAAGAACTCCCCTAGGTCTACATCAGCAGCTACAGGTTGGTGGAGTCACCAACATAATTAAATTTTTGTGTGCTTTGGGCTAATTTTCACTAACAATCGTGTAGTCTATGGATAGGTTATGAAAATTAGTCTATAAAAGAGTAAATACTACAATCATACCATTAAGATAAATAACACCCTTGAATTTCCTTCCTTTTAAAAAATTACTTTTTCTTACAGTATTACTTGCAGTGTATGTGTGCATGTGTGTGTGCACATGTGTACATGTCACAGAACAAATTGTGGGCATCAGATCTCTCCCTCTACTGTGTTGGTCTCAGAAATTGACCTTGAATGTGGGTCATTAGGGTGGGTAGCTGAACCACTTTACCATTGTGAGCCTGCTTTTCTTTTAAGATTTATTCATATATATGTAATTGTACCTTCGTGAGTTTATGTGCACCATATATATGCCAGATGCCCAAGGAGGCCAGAGGGTATCGAGCCTCCTGGAACTGGAATTACAGGTGGATTTTAAAGACTGAACCATCTCTCTGGTCCTCCCAAGCCTTTCTTAATATACATTTATGTTTTTTCCAACTTTTCAATTATGACTGTAACCTTGTTCCTGTATCAGTGTAAACACTTAAATCCATTGTGAGGTTCCAAGCCCAATTCTTGAGAATAATTTTTCTTGCCAGGCAGTGGTGGCTCACATCTTTAATCCACTCACTTGAGAGACAGAAGCAGGTGAATCTGTGAGTTCGAGGTCAGACTGGTCTACAAAGTGAGTTCTAGGACAGCTAGGGCTACACAGAGAAACCTGTCTTGAAAAAAAAAACTACCCCTCCAAAAAAGAATAATTATCCATTTATTTGTGCATAACTTTGAATGAAGGAACTTTTCACGTGGTCCCAAGTTTATTACGGGATATTGAGAAACATCCTGTCACACCACTAGAGCCCAGATCTGGTTCCTTTCTGTCTCCGATGCTAATTCGAGTGGTCCCCTGGCTCCTGCCCTCTAGCACTCCACTGTCCTTGTGGGGACGAGCAAGTGCTCAGTGTACCTTCCTCAGTAACCCTCTGACTTGTTCTAATGTCTTTCCTCACCAGACTTAGTTCTGTGGTAATTATTTAGGCTACTCCCATCCCTCTCCCCTTTTGCCTTTCCATTAAACCACCTATTCTATAATCTATCTATGTAGGCAGACGTGTCACTCCCTATTTTAGTTTTTTTATTTGTTAAAAATTTTAATTGACATACTTGGTAGTAGCTTTCACTATAACTTTTCAACACAAAATCCGTTCTTGTCGAGTCTGCCCTCTGTCTGAGTTCCTCTTGTCCCTTTCCACCCACCAAAGTCTCTTTCTACATTCATGTTGCATGTCCTGTGGCCCTCCCCCATTTTCTGCGCACCCTTTCCCCCTTTCTGGGTCTACACTCTAGTGTCCTAGCTTGTACCCACACTTACATACCCACTGACACACACACGCAACCATCACGAGCTCGCATCAGAATGTGAGAGAAAACATCCAGGCTTTGTCTCCTGCGCCTGGCTACCTGACTTTACTGTTTGCTTTATGCATGTGTTTGGGGCCATTAGTCTCTTTTCTGCTCACCCATGGGTGCCTCCCTTCGTGGCCATGCTGCTTGGGTGTAGCTATCAGCAGCCCACTGGCCTGGCCCATCCTCTCTCCCTCTGTCCAGGTGCTTTTCTGTTTCCTTTCTCTTCTTATCTTTCTGAGCTATCTTTTGATGTTTGAGGGGAGGGGTTCTCTGTCCCTTTTCTACCTACTGGTCTTTGTCCTCAATCTCCCAACAAAACCAGGAGGAACGCTCTTTTGAAAATGAACCATCTTGGTGTATAGCAAGCGCTGGGGGGGCCCTCAGATTCCTGCCCTGCCTCGGTTGTGTGACCTTGGGCCAGCCACTTTACTTCTTTGGTTCTCAGTTTCCTCCCTGTACAATGAGGCACATTCAGTTGAGTAAACAAAGAAATAATTTAAGCCAGCTCTTAAAACAAACAGCACCATTCTGAAAACTCAAGAAAGAGTTAGCAAACTTCCCTCCTCCCCTCCCCATCTTACCTCCACCATGATGCTAAGATAATGCCAACCAGCTGGTGAGTTTTATTATTGTTATTTCAGTGTTGAAACTGCCCTTGGCCGGTCCATGCATCCCACCCACTAACCACAATGAAAATCCAAACGCTCACCGTGAATTTCTCATAGAGCTCGTAGGTCAGGAGGGGGTTGGGCAGCTCCCTGAAGTAGAGCTTGCACAGGGAGCCCACACAGTGGATGTCTTGAAGGTACACTTCCCTTGTCAGATCTGGACATTGATCTGAGCCGAACTCTTGCCTGAAACAACACAGACGGAGACATAACAATCCCAGGGAACAGGCGCTCGATGTCAGCAGCCGCTCGGAGGCACGGGGGTAAAAGGAGCCTACATGGCTGATCTGCCTGTACTCTTGACCTTCCTTCTACTCCACGCACCAGGAGGCCGTTGGAGAGACACCACTTTCCGGGGCTGAAGCTTTCATGGAAGTAAGCTGTGACCTGAAGTCAGAAAACTCATTTAAGAACAGACGTACCCACGGCAATGTAACCGTTCCTTGGTCACAGGCACTGGGAGGGTATGAAAAGTTTGCCAGAAGAGCCTACTGAGATTTCAGCTTCCCCTAAACCTTACTCAAAATTAAACTCTTTTTTTTTTAAACCAGTGATACCCAAAACCAGAAAGAGGGGTGAGATGGGGTGGGCCAGGGTGGGGAGGGTGTCATGTCTTATCATAGACCTCTACAGACATGTCACAAACTTTCTTCATCTGGATACTCAAACCCAAGGCTTAAGGACCTAAATCAACTACCTCTTCAATGCTCAGTGGAACTTTCTAGGTTGCTTAGTGGTGACTCCGGCATGTCACACAAGCGTGCGACTATCCTAAGCAGTGCACAGTGGGATCATAGGAACACCAAGGTCATCTGGCTCCGGCTTAAGCTTCTGCGCTATCTCTTTTCTTTTCTTTTACTCCATGTGTTTTTGAAACAGGAACTCACTGTGTAGGCCAGGTTGGTCTTACTTCTTCAGCCTCCTGAGTTTTGGGGTTACTGGCCTGTGCCACCAGCTCCTGTTTAGGCTTGGCATCAAAGTTACGTGAATGCACTGCCTCAAACAATACATACTTGTAAACTACAAATATGGTTTTTAAATGTCAAGTTTTAGGGTATTTTTCTACATTTAAGAGATCTTTATTTCAGTTGATAATAGTTCCAAAGCACAAAGGCAGCAGTACTGTTGATTATGTGTGACAAAGAAACAGTAAACTGTGTATCTGAATTCTTGAAAATAGATAAGGAATTCTTTCTCACGAATATAAATATATATATAATAAACAAAGAATTTTTTCTCATGAATATGTATGAACATATAGGAAATTCAGTATATAGAGTCTATCGTTTCAGGCATCATAGGAGACATCAAAATTTAAGTGCTTGAAACAGGACACATCAGTTTTTTCCCAGTTACGGTCAGAATTTGGCTGAGGCTTTCCTAATTATTCTGCTTCTGAAATCGTGGGTGTTTGGAAGCCGAGACTCTGTGACCCATGTCCAGGGAGGCTACTCTCCCTGGCTGTTGGCAGAGAGCCTCATTTCATGGTGACTGTCACCAGGACGTCCAGTGTATAGTTATAAAGTCTTCACAGAAAGCTGCTTGAACATCTTATAAGATGGTCACTGGCCTCTTTCTAAGTGATTGATCTAAATTCTGGACTTGATTAGGGAGTCCGTCATCCTCCTACCTGCTGTTATTCTATGAGTAACACCTGAACACGGGGCAAAACAGTTGGATGGCTGTCAGCATTTATTGAGCAGACAAGTTTTAGATTTAATATAGAAATTAGGCTTCTAAGTGTGTTCCTTGGTCAGTATATTAGTGGTAAATTCCGAGAGTCCGCATTTTCACAGCAACCATTGCCCACCTCTACTCCGATTCTGTCTCTTCAAAGAAGAGTGGAGAATTCTCCAACACTGTAAGAACCTCAGAGCGACTCATGAGCCTTGAAAAGAACTGTCCCATGAATCTGTGAACACATGTGCTTGTGTTTTTCTGAGAGCTGAAGGGAAGACTTTAGAATGTATTCACGTATTTTGTCTAAATTTTCCCTGGTCAAGGCTAAGGCAATTTTTCAAGAAAAAAGACTTCCCTCTACCTAGGTGTCTTTCTGGGATGCCAGGCATCATGTCACGCACTTCAGACCAAGAGTCAACTCCTCTGGAATCCTACTGGGTGTAGAGGCTGGGAGAGAAGCTCAGTGGGAGCCCTTGACTTGCAGACTCAAGGCCCCATGCTGATCCTCCGCAAGAATGAAAAATTGCTGTCAATAAAATTTTACTCATGGCACCCTCTTGCCATGTGCGGTGGCATACACCTTTAGTCCTAGCTATTGTGAGACAGAGGCAGGTGGGTCCCTGTGAGTTTAGGGCCAGCCTAAGTCTATAAAGTGACACCCTGTCTCATAACAAAACAAGACAAAACCCTAACAACAACAATAACAAAAAGCATACTTGCAAATTAAATTGCATGGCACAGATCCGTGAAAGCACAGTAGGGCTGGGTACGGCACAGCAGTAGAGCACTTGGCTAGCACGCCCGCAATTTTCAATCCAGCAGCACAAAATTTAAAAAAAAAAAACTATACTTGTAATAAACCAATTTTTTTAGCATCCATAAAAGTGTTTGATTCCTTCTGTAATTTAATTACAAGTGATATTCTAGATGAAAGACCAAAGAGAAGGGTAAACACAAAACCTGAATTATGTAATATATAATTATGTAATATATAATCTGCATAACGTATCACAATTTGCATATTGACTTTGCAATAGGAGTGCTCTACAGAAGCAGGAGGATTGCCCTGAGTTACAGCCTGGACTACAGACTAAGATCCTGTCCAAAAAAATTTTAATATATACTCTTATTATTTTAAAATTAATATTTATACTAAACAATAAATATATTTTTAAAACCACTAAATATTTTTTGGTATTAGGAATAATGAACAAAATAATGTTTATTAAATTAATCATAGATAACATATATATTTCATATGTTCTATATATAGTCTATTTTTTTTTAACTTAAAGGTTCTTATGGATCATCCATTTAAAAAAATTACTGGTGTATGGGGGAGGTGGGGGGCACACTTGCTATTGGTTGTGTATGAAGATCAGAGGACAATTTCATGGAGTCTCTTTTTCTACTTATGTAGGCTCCAGGGATGGAATTCAGATCACAGGACTTTCCTGTCAAGCATCTTTATTTGTGGAGCCTTATCACTGGCCCCAAGTAACTTCAAAACGTCAGCATCAATTAGAGAAATGTACAATTACTTCTAATTTCACAACCACCTGAAATATTAAGAGTGTATCCAAAGAAAATCTCCCCTAAGGGCCTTAGAGTTCTGAGTACGGTGTGAGGAGCTCCAATCGAACTGGGCTTTAGAAAAAACAAGTTTCCTAACTTGTCTTTTAGATCACGTGAGGTAAATCCAATCCACCAGAGAAGCACAAACCCTACCCAAGACAAGGGTGTTTTCATTGGAAAGAGTTTCACCAGGCTGGGAGCCACCTGATTAGTGTTAGGATTGCCAGGCAGCCTCGTGGAGGCCATCTTTTGGTTTCCTGGGACTCCCAACAAGTGCCAGCAGGAACCCAACAAAGGCAGGCTCACTGGGGAAGTCTGGGCTCTTCTGTCGGCTTACCTTAGCCGCTGGATGTTTGAGGTGACGCCTGAGAGACGGTAGATTCCATCCACAATGCCGTGAGTCTCTATAAATTCGGCACAGCTCTTCAGCACATGTGGAACTGTGTGCGAGAAGAGAACAACAGCCGATATTAGACGTAAATCTGTCCTGTAGGGATTTCCCTGTCACAATGCACGTAAGTTCAAAGTGAAACAGGATGGGATTCAGGATAGTTACGAGCGGGGACAATTGCTCCTCAGAGGCTTGCTGATAAAGTTTCAAATTCTCATGTGTTTGAGGCCCAGTGGGTGTGGTGGTGCACATCTGTAATCTGAACACTGGGGAGTCTAGGGTCATCTTCAGTTGCACAGTAAATTTGAGCCTGTTTCATACAAACATGCAAACAAATAAAACACCCCATCTTCATATGTCTTAATGTTTTTTTCATCCTGTGAGTAACTGATGCATCTCCTTTGAAAGGTGAGAACCCCAATCCTTTCTTCTAGCCGGATATTTAAATGAGTCATCTATAGGTCTACTATGTATGGCCTCTTGTATTTGCTTCCCCTCCCCCCGGTTCAGAGCCCCCTGATGGTAGAGAATGGCTGTGCGGGGTTTCTCCTAGGTTGACGAAGGGCCATAGTAAGAGTGACAAAATGACACATGTCTTTGAGATGCACAGTAAGTTATTTCTACTTGGGTCCTTTGACCAGTCTGCCTGAGGTCCCCTTGTGAGAGTGTGGTGAATGGTGACTTGGTGTGAGATAGCCCAAGGCTCAGACTAAAGTGTATTATGGTTGCTGGATACCTAAGGCTGACTGACATAGGTCCTCCATGAACCGAAGATTGGTTGGTGCTGTGCCACCACTCCCAACACACACCCCATCCTTTCTTGGACTGGACTAAAGCCAATTCATTCTTTCTTATTGTACAGGCTTCCTCGTAAATGCAAGTTCATACTGCACTGGATCTTTCTCATTTTGAGATAGGGCATTGATAGCTAGGCCAGGTTAGCCTTGAACTCACCAAGCTTCCCAAGTATTAGATTGAACTTTGTCTAGGCATTACTAGTTGTTCAAATCCAACATTTTACCTAGACACAAGGTCTTGGTTTCAATAGTCTCATTATTGCTATGGTGTGCTGGAGGATCTAACCCAGCGCTGCATGGATACAAGGCATGAACTCTGTCACTACACCACAAACTCACCCACCAAGTTCTCCATGACAACATCTTTGAAGCATTTCCTTTCTCTTGCTGCTTTCAAATAATTGTAAGTTAGGCCCTTACTCAAGTCCATTATTCTTAAAAATACCCTGCCCATCCCTACAGGCGAACGCATACCAGGGCCTCTCCCTTCAACAACACATCCTTATTCTGTCCATGGCTTATCCTGCAAGACGGGAATTGGGGAGAAGCTTCCAGTTAACCCAGGTACAAAGAGGTCAGGGAGTGGATTTGGGGTTGGAAATATCAGAGGCCAGAGACTGAAGAGGTGGATCCTCTTCCTGTGAGTTGAGGGCAGGGGTGGGGTGTGGGAGAAAGCCAGACTCCCAGATCCTTCTCCCATCTCTGAGCAGAAAAGGTACAGTTGGATCTGCTTTATTACACAGGAACTTTGCTAAGTCTGTGTGTCTTACTCTAAAGAGAGAAACACAAGGAATGCCAGTGCTTACACACACACACACACACACACACAGAGAGAGAGAGAGAGAGAGAGAGANNGAGAGAGAGAGAGAGAGAGAGAGAGAGAGAGAGAGAGAGAGAGAGAGGAAATTTCTTTTCTGTCATATAAGCAAGAACTGACTCTTGCAACACCACTCAAAGCTCTTCTGCAACGTGTCACATGTGGCGTATGGCTGAGAATTCAGACAGAGATGCCAAGCTGCCTTTGTGGCCTAGGATTAGAATACATAATGAAGTCATCAGTGACATTACCCTCATGGTAGAACTGAAATTATCCATTTATCCCAGATCCTGGACATCAGACATATTCTGGAATGACAGCTGTTATTTCTGGTTTGTGGCTTATGTAGGACATGCATTTCTAGTTTGTATTCTCTTGGTGACAACAGAGCTTAGCTCCTCCCTTCCCAATGAACTATCAAAATTCATCTCTACTCCCTGGAATGACAGCTGGTCTTATTTGAGAGTAATTGTGCTTCTGTGTGGTCTCTGTGCCCTTAGGTGACTGGGGGGGGCGCACAAATGCATTGCATACTTTATTATTTATTTATTCATTTATTTTTAAGTATGTAGTCCAGGCTGACCTCCAACTCGCGATCTTCTTGCCTTCGCCTCCTTCAGCAAATCCTACGAGCATGCACCACCCCAAATAGCAGCATCGCGTATTTTAGAGATAGGGAAATACACTGGAAGCCCTTGTTCACAGCTCTACAGGAGAGAGAGGGACTATTATAACTCCTCCCCGAAAGGGGGAACAGCCCCAGTCCCAAACTTAGCTGTCCTGGATGCCCATCTTGGACCAGGTGGGAAGGGGCAGGTCTCTATTACTTTCAGCAGTGGGAAAGGAGTCTCTTCATATCCCGACTCAGGGAAGCCAAGTGTGTCCCCTAGCCACCAGAGCTGAAAAGCCACTGGCCCAGCTTAGAGCTTGTGAAATGCAGATGTGCATACACACCACGGGGACCTTGTCAACCTTCATATTCCAGTTCAGTAAGAAGCTGGTGGTGGGAGTGTCAAGGAATTTACTTTTTGGACAAATTCTGAGGAGACACTGTGCTGCTCTGCCAATC
>LOEQ01001251.1:491414-518097 GCA_001685075.1 Bramus lutescens
CTGTGTGATTTTCTTTGGGGCTTGCTGGCTGTGGGGTACCAGGCAGGACAGAAATCCCAACAAGCAGGTCCTGCTCATGTTACAGGGCACCCTCGCAAACATGGCATGCACATACGCATGTGCACACATACTCCAAAACACTTGAACAAGAGTTTAGTCTCCAAGTCTCAGGATTCCTTACACTGTTGCTTCCAGGGTCCAGCTACATCAAGGACAGTTCTCCTCAGGGTGGAATGCTGATAACGGAAGTGAGCCAAGTGACCACAGATGGCTAGAAAGTTTCCCTTGTCAACCTGGGGAGAAGTGACTGTGGAGGCCGAAGTCACAGAGTTTGTTCTGGTGGGATCTATCTAGGTCTCTCTCCCACACGGGTCCACACGGTTGCTGGCTAGGATACAACGGTATCATCTCTGAGTTGTTTCACGGACACTTTTCTCCAACTCCCTTTTCTGGTTTGCTTTTGTTTTTCCTGGGTCAGCAATCTTGATAGTTAACTTCTAATTGGCACAGAGGTTTTCCTCAGATGGCTTCTGGCAGAAGAGAAAGCCTGCCACCTGCCTTATTTATACAGCCCCATAGGGTCCCTTGTCTCCTTGCCTCTAAGCAGGCACAGAAAAACACACTTTGCCCTGATGAACGATGCGGTGGGTCTCTGCGACCCCTGACTCCTCCAAGCGTTTAGAGCGGAAAGGACCACAGGAAAGCTTTCCATGACCCCCCAGAAGTCGTGACTTTGTGAACAGCCTTGTTTTCCTGGTGGCTAGGGTCTGGGGTAGATGGGAGCAGCCAGACTTCTCTTTGGTCGCTGTGAGGACTTGTGAACGAAGTCACATTCTTTCGGACCACAGTAAATTGCCTTTGTTAGGGGCACAGGTGTACTCCTTCCCTGTTCTTACTTCTTATTGGTCAGATGTCATCCTACTCTGGGTTCTGTATTCCTGACTTTCAAGTAAAGTGTGATGAATTACACCTCAATAAAACTATTATATATTATATATTAATATTTTATATATATACATACACACACACTTGCACACATACACACATGAACAAAACTCAGCATAGCAACAAATGACAAGCCCAGGGTTATATCTCAAAGACTTGAGGATGGGTGACAGAAGCCATTCCATTCAAGTTCATCTGGCATGATTCCACATATATAAACTCCAGGAAATAGGGACTAGAGAGATGTCATAGCAGTTAATAGCATTTACCACTGTTGCAGAGGACCTGGATTCAATTCCCACCATCCTCATGGCAATTCACCACCATCCATAACTCCAGTTCCAGAACATCCAACACTCTCTCCTGGCTTTTATGGGCACCAGGTACATACATGGTACACACACATGTATATACACACATACACACACACTCATGCAAATCACTCACACACATATAAATAAATAAATCTTAAAAAAGCAAAATCAAAAACTGCAGGGAGTGCAAATGAGCTTGCAGAAGGAAAATGTAGGGGGCGGAGCCTAGGCAGGCAGGTCAGGCTAAGGGGCGGCTGGTTTGTTTGAGACCATAGGAAGGTTCCTGGTACCTCGGGTTAGTGAAGACTAAGGACGCCTGAAAGGCAATGGAGCAGGAGAGAGGCCAGCTGCGCAGGGAAGAAATCCTTTGACACCATTGTGAGTGGGAGGGGATGGCCATGCAACTGAGGCCTCCTTGTGCCATTTCCAAGCAACGCAGACAAGGTTTGCCATCCTCCACCACTTTGTCCATCACCCGGAACTCCCTTAGAGTTTCCTCCCCAGAATCCCAGAGCCGTAGTCACAGTGGCACCGTGATTCTGCCCCATCAGCCCCCGCTCTTTCACAGGTCCCATCTTCCCCTAAGCCTCAGGCACTGTCTCTGTCCCCTCCTTGCCTCTGTGGGGCTCCTCATGCAGATCCTTGCCCCCCCCATCTCTCTGATTCTCATTTCATTGTCTCCTCTCTTCCTCCTTGCCTAAGGTGGAAAATTAAACAAAGATGTGTAAACTTGTGGTATTTGGTTAACAGAATACAGTATATTTTCTGCTTTTTTAAAAAATGAACTACTTCCTACTTTTATAAGGAAAAAATTAAAAATATGCAGTTTTAGTCTGGCCTTAGAGGAAAAAAACATTCTTTAAAAAACTTTTTTTGGCGTGGTCTATACCTGTGATCCCAGAACTTTGGAGGCAGGAGGATCAGAAGTTCAATGTCATCTTCAGCTACAGAAGGATTATGAGGCCAGTCTGGGCATCACTGAGACTGGATCAGAGAGATAGCTCAGCAGGTAGCAGGGCTTGCTGCTAAGGTTCACAGTCTGTGCTACCACATGGTAGAAGGAGAGAACTCCTGAAAATTGTCCTCTGAGCACGACCCTACCTGCTGTGATGCACATAGGTGCCCTCCCCCAAATATATGAAAAGAACAAAACTCAGCATGGTAAGAAGGGACAAAGCTGGGGTTATATCTCAAAGACACAAGGATAGGTGACAGAAGCCAGTCCAGTTCATAAGGCACGATTCCATACATAAAAAGTTCCAAGAAATAGGGGCTTGAGGGCCCCCAACGGAGGAGGCTTCTGATCATTCCACAGTCTTTAACACTTATTGTTGTCTCTTTTTCTTATGGTCATCCTCTTGGGGACACACTGGTATTTACTGTGGTTTTGATTTCCATTTTTTCTAATGACTAATAAATAATAAGATAAATAAATGTAAAAAATTTAAGCTATAACTCAAATTATATAAAACTCTTCTTTTAAAGTGTCCGATGAAGTAGGTTCTTTGAAAGTAGATTTGCAACTTAAGGGACCATCACACATCTTATTGTAGAGCATTTCATTAACCGTCCCCCCCCTGCAAAAAAACCTCAGCAAATTGATTATTACTTCCTTCCCATTCTTCTCCCTGGAGCCCTCGGCCAGCTTTCTATTTCCATGGGTTTCCCTGTTTCAGACATTCTACAGAAACGGAATCTTACAATGTGTAGTCTCCGGATGAGCCTTTTTCCCACCTAGCATAATGTTCTCATGACCTGTTCACACCACAGCACGTGTTGGCCCTTTGTTCCTTTCTGTGGTTGATATTATTATAACCAAATTCCTCATTTTGCTTATCCATTCACCAGTTGGTGGAAAATTCATCTGTTTTCACTCTTTGGCTAATGTGAACAAAGAAGATTCCTCCATGTACATATTTTTGTGTGTGTGGACAGAGATTTTTTATTCTTTTGGCTATAGATCTAGGAATGGGAGGGTAACGCTACATTTCACTCTTGGGGAACTGCCAAACTGTTCTTCCAAACAACTCCCACTGGACAATCTAGGAGGATTCCAGTCACTCTGCACCCTTGTCAACACTTGTTATTGTCTATCGTTCCTTACAGCCATCTTCCTGGGATGCGCTGGCATTTACTGTGGTTTTCATTTGCATTTTGCTGATGACTAATGATGCTTAGCGTCTTTTTCTGGGGTGACTGGCCATTTGTGTATCTTCTCTGGAGACTCTTTAACTCTACTTTTAGTTGAGTTGCTTGTCTTTTTGTGCAGTTATAATAGTTCTTGAAATACTCAGGATGGGAAATTATCATCACATCTGCTTTTGGCAAATGTTTTCTTCTAAGTGATGGGCTGTCTTTATACTCAATTTTTTTTAAATTTCAAATTTTTGAAATAATAATTACATCATTGTCCTTGTCCCTTTCCTCTTTCCATAACCAGCCCCACCCCATTCCTTTCTTTGCTCTTTTTCAAATTCATGGGCTCTTTTTTCATTTATATGATGTTACATACATATATGTATATACATACATATTCCTAAATATAACATGTTCGGTCTGTATGATGGCACTCCCACATATGTGTTCAGGGTTGACCATTTGGTTTTGGATAGCCAACTGGTGTGCTCTTCCCCAGAGAAGGCTGTTTCTCCCACTCCTTAGTTGCTTCTAAGGGTAGGGTTGAAGCCTCCTGGTCTTCCCCTCCTTCACTTCGGCATGCCTGTTGGTGTTGTCCTTGTCCAACTCCTTTCTCGGCAGTCACGCATATGGGTTTAGCTTCTAACATTACAGGGAACTACAGTATCACTGCAAACTCCCTGATCCTCTGGCTCTTGGAAACTTTAACCTCTCTCATCCACAACGTTCCCTGAGCTTTAGGTGTGGGAGTGTTATGTAGGTGTATCTATTGGGACTGGCCTCCACAGCTCTGCAGTGTGATTGGTTGTGACTTTCTGTAGTGGTCTGTTTGTTGCAAAGAGACATTTCCTTGATGACGGGTGAAACTACACTTAACTGTGGGTATGATAAATGTTTACAGTGTGGTTTGGGGTTTTGCTGGTTTGGTAAAGTAGTGGGTGTAGGATCTCTTCCAAGATCCATGATTTCGTGAGCACTGAGTAGCTTAAGTTGTTAAAAATTGATTTATTTCATTTTAAAATTAATGTCTTTCCAAGCATAGTGGTATATGCCTTTAATCCCAACAATGGGAAGGCGGAGGCAGGCAGACCTGTGTGTTCAAGGCCAGCCTGGTTTATGTAAAGAATTTCAGGACAGTCAGTGTTACACAGTGAGGGCGTGTCTTAAAAATAAAAAAAGTAGAAACTGGGTGGTGGTGGCACACGCCTTTGATCCCAGTACTTGGGAGGCAGAGGCAGGTGGATCTCTGTGAGTTTGAGACCAGCCTGAACTAAAAGACCTAGTTCCAGGACATGTTCCAAAGCTACAGAGAAACCCTGTGTTGAAAACACACACACACACACACACACACACAAAGCAAAAACCAAAACCAAACAAAAATAAACAGAGAGATAAATAGATAAAATTAATGCCTTAAGCTAGCAAACAAAGCCACCTTTAATTATATAAAATTTTAAAACTCAAATTGTCATTGGTAGCACTTGCACTTATTTTTGGTTTTCTTTGAAGATGAGAGGTTTTAAATTCAGATAAAATTTAAAATTTCAATTTCTCTATTTTTTTTCTTTCACTGTTTGTGGTTTTGGTATCAGGAAGAAACTTATCTCTAATATTTATAGATAAAGTTGTCTATATGCTTTGGTCCTCTGCTGTCGCATGCACAGGAAACAAAGCTGTCAACAATGCAAGTTGCTGATTGTCACAGATCAGGGCACACAAAAGCAGAGGCCAACTGTCCTTTGGGATCTAAGGCATTATTCCATTCCAGGAATTCTGGAACCTGCCTTAGGAAGCTATTAGCAGTTATACACATTCAGCTCATAAAGAACTAGAATATGAACTGGGCATGGAGGCTCAAGCTTTTTGGTATGATAATCAGGAAGCTGAGGCAGGGGAACAGCCATGAGTTCAAGATCCAGGCCAGGAATGCCTGGGTTCTAGCTTCTTTGAAACAGCCACTTCCTCAATGTACTCTGCATTCCCATGTACTGGTGCTGGGTTTTACAGAGGGCACATCCCTGCCTTGGCCTACTGCCTCTTCTCCATGGGTCCCCTCTACCTGCCTAGCTTGGCTCTGATGCCTTCTTAAGGCAGAGCTTCCTACATGAGTTTATCTCTCTAGTGCCTTTTGACTTGATGACACTCCCTAGAACTGTCTGAGCACAGTTCAACTTCAAAGTATACTTATGTATTATGTACAACTTTTTCATACACACATGCACACATAAATGATTTTTCAGTTTGTGTATTGGCAGAGATTTGATAAGTTTTCTTACAAACTATGTTGGCAAACATTTGGAAAGAGTAGCTTTGCCAGTCATGGCAAATAAAAGAAAAAGAAAAAAAAAGAAAAGAAAAAAATCACTAACATAAAAAGGAACATTCATATTGTAAAATATTATATAATTAATAAAAAGACTACCAAATTTTTAATTTTCCTATTGGTGACTGAATTTATTGATGTAGGAGGGTCATCTGTCTATGTGTTACTTTCATTGGTTAATANGTTAGCCAATAAGAGGCTAGAGCTAATGGGCCAGGCAGTGTTTAAATGAATACAATTTGTGTGTTATTATTTCGGGTGTAAAGCTAGCCGTGCTGGAGCCTAGCAGGATGAAAAGCAGGCCTGCTCGCCACATCACTACAATTTATGACTTTCTTTTATATCCTTCCCTATATATTAACTCATATGCAAGTGAATATATGTTTTTTCTTTCATTCTATAAAGTAAACAGATGCTAGTTAGCACACTGTTACATTCATCCAATAAAACAAAACTAACAAGGATATTAAGAGAAAGTCATAAATAGGAAAAGGAACTGGGGAAGTATATTCCTCCAAAATACATTGCCTTTAAATTATTTCATAAATATGAAAAAGGTCTACTGTCCCAGGGCAAGGTCCTGTCCGTCCGTCTCTTTGCCATCCCCATTTCTAACTGTGGTCCACTGAGATGTGGGACCTTCAGGGTTGGAGACATGTCTCATGTCAGACACTACTTTAGGTGGCCTTTCATTTGCGTGTTTTGCCGCATTTTCTATTCTACAAGCAGAGCCAGCCCAGCAAACAGATGAAGCTCTTCTCTGTTTTGAAACAAGAAAGTTGATTTAAGAGAGGTTGGACGAGTTGCCCCACACTGCGGAGCTACTCAGTGCTGAGCTGGGCTCCAACCCCAGCTCTGTCTGATGCTACAGGCCATGCCTTTTCTATGACATCACCGGGGAGCCGCGAAGAACAGAGAAAACCCCAGGCCTACTGAGATTCTCTTCAGGACAGGGTCTATTAGCTCTGCTGTCTGGGGAGGACAGAAGAGTGGTCCTTTATCCTTGGCTGCCAAAGTGACAAAATTCCACCGCCACAGGCTGACCTAGGTGTTAAACATCTCTCCTCAATAACACCACTTAAAGTGTCTTTGAAAAGGTCACAAAAGAATACAAGTGGCTTTTAAAAAAATGAGAAATACTTCCAGAACCGGGTGTGGTGGTACACCCCTGTAATTCAGCTGGAGAAAGGAGGTCAAGGGCAGATTGGAATATGAGAAACAGTACCTATCAACTAACAACAACAAAACTCACAACCAACCAACCGACCAAAGGAAAACATACCTTGTTTATATATTAAGTGGAGGTGGCGGGAGTATTGGGACATGTCCAGGGGACACTACCGGAATGTGAACAGTGATTGCTAGATACTAGATCTGTATCTAGAGTCTAGATGGCGGAGAATCCTTGCTTTTCTGAGTTTTCTGAAGGAGCAGCGCTTTCTAATCCTGAGGTTCTGAAGAGCAAGATGAATTAGAAGAAGTTGGAGGGGTTCCCGAGATCAGTGAGGCAATGCAATGTTTGCGGAAGTCCTTTCCCGTGATCCCATGAGGCGATTGCCCTCATTAAAGCAGAAGTGTTTGCCTAACCTGCTGGCAAGGCTTCCAAGGGCTGGCTCTGCTTAGCTCAGGCTCCCAGGAAAGACTCCAATCATGAGCCTATCCCTAGAGCTAAGGGACCGGGGGCTCACTAGGTCTTCCCCTCTTTACCTCCCAGGTCTCAGATGCTAAGTCAAGCCACATGGGCCTTGATACTGTAACTCTCTTTTATCTGTGCAGTCCCGACAACCACCTTATGAGGGAGATATTCACCCTGTTATACAAATGAGGATGCATCTTAGAGGCATTGAGCAACATGGTCGATGGGAAAACAACCAGCAAAACCCATTAAGAGCTTTAGACAGGCACAAAAAAAAAATTGTAACCAGTGTTTTTATTTTTATTTTATTTTATTATTATTATTTATAAAGACTGCACACAGTGGTGGGGCACAGGCAGGAATTTCGGGTTTTGGCCAACTACAGGAAATAATGTACAATTTGCAGTACTCCAGCTGTGTGAGAGGGACCATATAGAGAGTGCTGAACCTGGGTCTTCGCACTCAGGGCTTACTGTGCTGTGCAACAAATGGATAAAGGTGTGAGTGTGGGGAGACCCTGTCAGAGCCGCACAGAGGAATTCTAACCCAGGGGCAGGAGAGATTTGAAGTGATGGGATATGACTATTTGTCTGATGAGCGCTTGGTGCGTGCTGAGCAGGGAACAGCATAAACAAGGTAGAACCAGAGAAATAATGCAGCGCATCCCAGGAATGCTGCCTAGACCAGTCTGGTGGAAGGGTGCAGGTTAATGGGGGAATTTGGAAACAAGGGCCAGGGAAGGTTGCAATAATAGGATTCCTCTTTGCGCGCATGCCCCGTGGCTTCTCCAGAGTTAGTTCCCATCCAGGCGGCTCCTAGGCTAGATCTGCAGCTGCCTTTCCGGGCAGACTCTGAGAGGACCAGACAGACACACGGTGCCTCTGAGTATACGTATTGGGTGGGGGTGGGTGTATGCATGGTGCTGAACAGAAAGTGTGGCGTGGGTTGAGGCTGCAAGGAGTACCCTGCTTGGGGCCTTGAGCTGGCCTTCATCTTGCACATGGCCATTCAGGACTACTGTCTGCTGACAGTGGAGGCTGCTAGACTGTGTTTAATTTGAAAAGACAATTTTTTTAAGCATCCTTCCCACTATCTGCCCTAGAATTTGTCCTTAAGGGATGCGTACAGAAGGCTGCCCTTCTATCAGGCCAGGGGAGGCTCACAGGACAGAGCGCTGTCAACCCTCAGCACATTCCCAAGCCCAATTTGTGAGCAAGAACAGATCATTTAAAATGCATAACACCCCAGCTTCCCTGCTTAAGGACACAATCATCCTGAGCCTGCAGCCAGGGGCTGTATTTGCAGGGACCAAGGATATAGCTCAGCTGGTAGAGGGCTTGCCTAGTCCAGCACTTTGTGAGCAAGGCCCAATGGCTCATGCCTGAAATCCCAGCACTTGGGAGATAGAGGCAAGAAGTTATCCTTGTTTACATGTCATGTTCAAAGCTAGCCTGGGAGAACCCCCCCCATTCTGTCTGTCTGTCTGTCCGCCTGTCTGTCTGTCTGCCTGTCTGTCTGCCTGTCTGTCTGTCTGTCTGTCTATCTATCTTTGCTGGACAGGTAGTTTTATTGCTACTAGGTTCTCAGGGAACCTGTGGGTGGAACCCCCTCCTGGCCATGGACAAAGAAGAGGGTCATGCATACCTATAGACAAAAAGTCTCAGGAAGAGGGGAACTATAAACTCAGAAGGTCAGCAAGAGGAGAACAAGAAAATAAATCTGTTTCTCGAAATGATGCTTCACTGACATCAGTCACCTTACACAGGAAGACAAGGAAACCTGCTTCTCCCTTGGTTATGTGTCCAGGCCACTGTTATTTGTGTGTTCCTAGGGAAGTCGGGGGAGTTATGTGGTTCTTGGAACCACTAGCTTTGCTATTATTTTGTTTAATTCTCATAACTCTGAGGAGGAGGTATTGCTATTCTTATTTCCTATAAAACAAGAAAACTCTGTGTGTGTGTGTGTGTGTGTGTGTGTGTGTGTGTGTGTCTAGTCTTTTCAAAGTCTATCCCAGGAGGTGGCAGCAGGTTTAAATCCAGAGCTTCTTGAATCAGTCCTTACTCTGGAGGAAGCCCTGGAGCTTGTTGACAAAGAAGAATGTTACTATCCTGGCGGTAGAGATTGCATGTGTGGTCCTGTGTAGAGGAAAGAGGTTGATTTCTGGATGTCCTCATCATTTCTCTAATTTCTCTGCTTTATTTACTGAGACAGGGTCTCTTACTGAACCTGGAGCTTGCTGTTTAGGCTATACTGGCGAGCCAGTGATCTCCTGGGATCCATCAGTTTCGCCCCTCAGTGCTGGAGGCACAGGCATTTGCTACTGTGTCTGATGTTTACATGGATCCTGGAGATCAATGCTTCCAGGAAGCATTCACCCACCAAGCCACCTCCCCAGGCTATGATTCTTATTTTTTAGGTGGGAACAAAGACTGTGGCAGACCAAAGAGCTCGTAGTAGCACTGGGATGCATCTAAAGTTCTTGAACTTTTTAATAGGTTTTAATAAGCATAACCCCACTCTAGGGAAACCTAGACACGGGTTA
Organism: Bramus lutescens; assembly: GCA_001685075.1. Lineage (NCBI taxonomy): Eukaryota > Metazoa > Chordata > Mammalia > Rodentia > Cricetidae > Bramus > Bramus lutescens. The sequence continues at coordinate 501,311 of LOEQ01001251.1, forward strand.
CGGAAGGGCAGAATAGAAGAAAGAACAACACATGGGCATTTCCCAAGTCATGAGGGCTTAGGTGAGGAAGTAGGAAGCCTGGTCGCTTCCTGCTCCCCAGGAATCAGATTTAGACTTTTGAGGATAGCAGTTCACCCCTTCTTTGACCTGTGCACTCAGGACAGCAATGTGAGCCAGCAGAGGTCCTGGGGCATCAGCTACTCCACTCTCAGACTTTTCTCTCTCCTGGGAGCCTGTTCTGGACAGAATGAGGGCCAATGTTCCCTTCTGAACTAATGTCCCAAGGCCTGTCAGCTTCCTGGATGAAGCTGGGAGGAGAGGCTGGGTAAGAACCTAGGAGTCCAGTCCACCTGCTGTTGTTTGGGTCCTTGCTCATGGTGGTTCACATCCAGGTCTTCTTGGACAAAGGAGGGTAGTTATTCTTGTTTGCTAGTTGTGTTTTTGTTTCTTGTTTGTATTCTTCATGACTCTCCAACTCACCCCACCCATATGAATGGAAATTTCTGTTAAATAAAACATAAACTTTGGCCTCAGAAGGTTTAAATGCATCTGCTTCAATGTGGCTGGACTCCCATTAACCCCAATGCTATATTTACTCTGCCAAAGTTGGAGTCCTCCAGGGACTTAACTGTAACGTAGCTCTTAGTTCACCTAAGGGCCTGCCCTCTGCTGATGTCACTGTCCCTTTCTCCTTCTTATTGTGCCCTCTGGTTTCCTGGGCAATGCAGCTTCCTAATGGTTTCCAGACCCGTGGTACTGTGGGCTTCTGCCAGGTCAGTAGCTTTCCTGACATCAGTTTGGTCGCTGGGAGATGGGGAGAAGTCAGAGAATGTGACTTCATCCCTGTGAGCAGGCTCAGACCCTGTGAAGAACTGCCAGGTAACAGCTTGTCAGTTCCTCAGTGCCCCACCCCCACCCCAGCATCTCTTCATTTCCTGCCCAATATTCCTGAGCCACAGGCAACCATTGTTTCCAGAACAGCTCTGCTTGGAAGCCTTGGTACTGAGGCCTCCCAGCGCTTCCTGTTGTTACAAGACTTCTTTTTCCTGCTGAAAACAAGGGCACCTTCCTGCAGCCCATAACCCTTTTCAGGCAACTCATGTTGTGCGCAAGCTTGTTCAGTGATGGGAAACACGGGGTGCTCAGTACACTTATTCTATTTAATTTGTTTTAAAATTTATTATTCGAGGCCGAGCAGTCCACTCCACCAACCCTGGTGACCTAAGTTCCATCCCCAGGCCGCAAACCGTTGAAGGAAAGAACCAACTACTGCAGGTTGTCCTTTGACCTCCAAACCCTTCAAGCCCCAAGTATTATAAATAAAATGCATTTGAAAACTTTTAAATTATTACTGTGCAAGAACGGCAAGTAATCACTAGAAAGAAACTACAAAGGAACATGAGAAAAACATCACCAAATCTCATCCTCTGCGTTAGAAATGAAATCTTTTCAAGTGTTTGTGACAGTTTACCACAGGACTTGGGCCTTGTCTCAGGGACATTCCCAAGAGTCTAAATGAGGCAGGGAGATATCTGTCCAGAATCAGCGTCCTGAGCAAACAGCCTTCTGGAGGTTCTCTATTATCAGGGTACAAAAGCGTCTCCTCAGAGCTGACAGAAAATGCACACTTGGGAAGCGTCCCTTGAAAGATCTCAAGAGCATCCTTGGAGAAAGATCTTTTTAAAATAGTGTATGTATGTATGTATGTATGCATGTATGTATGTATATATGTATGACATGAAAGGAGAAATGGGCCAGTTGCTACTCCAAGCTTTTTAAGACACAGATCTGCCTGCTCTTGAGGTAGCAGAGAACTTTGAGCTCCCTCCTGCAACATCACTCTCTCTAATTTACAGCCAACTTTTTGCAGGACCCCGGAGACCACCCCTCACGCCTTTCCTGGATTGAAAGAGCCCTAACAGACATTGGTACTGTGTTCTTCAACAACCATCTGAGAGACGCCATCCCTAAGGCTAGTCTTGCCACTTCAGAGGAAGCCGTTTTCAACGTGACTGGTCACCCCAGCACTGCTGAAGCACTCGCTTGTGTTACAAGTCCTGAGAACCTGAGTCCTTTGAGCCTTGGTTTTGTGGCCCTAGGGAACAGAGCTGAGGGTTAAGGGTGACCCGCTGCAGACGGTGCCCTTCCCCCTTGGCAGATCACTAACTAGTTCTCAGTGTGCTTCTGCAGTGGGGTCGCCCCTGCGCCTCAGCAGACAGCGCGTTATCTCTTGGAAAACCAGGCAAACGCTGGCAGCAATCCGTGGTTTATTAAAACCGGGATGGTGACTTCCAGGCTTCTGTCCTGAAGTTTTGCGACCCAAATGGCGGTCGTACCCTCTGAAACGTCTCTTCTGAAGACCAGCACCCATCCAGCCAGAAACCCGTCCTTAGAGGACCCTGACCGCTCCCTCCTTGTCTGCTCTCTGTCTCTTCTGACGTCAGGGCTGTCTTCAGAAGTGATTTTTGCCAGATATATTTAGGATTAAGGCTGAAAGATTATGAATTGGAAGGGACTTTGATAAACATCCTTGACTCTGTGCCAGGCAACTGAGGCCCCAGGGAGTCCAGGGCCCTAATCAAGGCCACCCAGCTTCACAGTGGCAAAGACCCAAGCTGGAGAGAGACTGAAAAGGGCAAGTGTACTTGGTCAAGTGCCTTGGATTCCCCTTCTCTCTAATTTTCAGAATGAAGGCGTAACTACCCAGTAGGTTTCTTTGTGCCCAAACTAACACATTTCTTTGATGGCAACGTAATTCAGGGTATTTAAGTCAAGACACGCCCTTAGCGGTCAAATCAAATTAATCATGTTTATCTGATCCCCACATGTAAAGCCCTTGTGATTCAAAGGTATACCTCAGAAGATACTGCCCATGACCTCGACCTGCAAGTTAGTTCAATTACATGCTGCTAAATGGTGGGTAGAACAAAAATATCAGGCAGAACCCTTGTTCATTCTATAGCTGTGGGCCAGAGTCATTGGACTTAATGATATCTTTCTGGAGAGGAAAGGGAGTGGGCTGCCAGAGAGTGCCTCTCCTCTGTAAATATGCAATATTTTGGGAAAAAAAAAACACTCCCTGATCCCGGGCAGAGAGGAGGGGTTCATTTATTTTTGTAAGGCTCTGGTGATTCCTGTTTGAAGAGGGTGCAGGCATGCAATGGATTGTTCTAGGCTTAAATTTCCTGCAGAGAGATGGAAGTAGCAGGGTGTGGTCACAGCTGGGAGGGAGGGGACTCAGTTTAGGGGCTGTGAAAGCCGGCTGAGGACTGCAGAGGGGACCAGGGGGGCACCAGCTCCATAGGGAAGACGGGCATTCCCAGGCCAGGCCCAATGGAGGCTCAAGGGGACTGACAGAGAGAGGAGGCAGTGAGCACGTAGGAGAGATGTCCAAGGACTGACAGCCTTTATGACCTCCGGCCTCCTTTCTTCCCACTGGCTTCTGTCCTGTGATTTGCAGCCACATGCTGGTCTCCCTTAGTGACCAGCTGTAATGCTATTTAAGCAGCTGGGAAGGGGACAGAACAAGGCCAAGTGAATTCACTGATGAGGTCCTCTGCAGGAGACAAGCTGTGGTCATATCCCACCCTTCCCCAAGGCTTCCCAGGTGTATTCACCCATCAAGTACTTCTTGGCACCTGCTCTGCACACAGCTACTGAGTACTAGCACATAGCCGGAAGCAAGGGTGGAATCCTCACCTTCAGGGAGCCTTCTGTCTTGTGGAAAGAAGTCCATGCACATTAATCTTTCTGTGGTTTCTGCTTGAGCAGACAGGGCCCATCTGCCTGGGTTTTAACCCTTCCACTGTTGAGACCAGGGCATGCATTCTGTAGGTAGAATATCATCCTCCTACTGTGCAGGCTCAGTTTATGACAGCTTGCTTTCACTTTAAAACGTTTCTTGTTTGGAGTAAAGACTTTGTATGATCACCTTACTAAGAAGGTTTGGCTTGCTTGTTTGTAAACTGGGGTTAATAATAAAAATCTACCTAAGGGTAGCTGAGGGACTTAGGGAAAAACAGTGTGTAAGCCCACAGTCAGACATTATGCAGAGAGAGAGAGAGAGAGAGAGAGAGAGAGAGAGAGAGAGANAGAGACAGAGTCTCTTTGGAACACACAGTTCTACAGAATGTCTCCATCAAATCTCAGGGAATCCTTCAGAAGAGAAGGCGGAAAGGGTGTAAGAGCCAAAGAAGGATGGAGGCCACCAGGAGCCAAGGCTTTCTCAGACAACTAAGCAAGGTTCATGTGAAATTGCAGAGACTGAAGCAAGAAGCACAGGGCCGACATGGGTCTGCACCAGGTCCTCTGTGTATGTATTACAGCTTTCAGCTTAATATTTCTATGAGACTCCCGAGTGTGTGAACGAGTGGGCCTCTGATTCTTGTACCTGCTCTCGGGGCTCCTTTCCGTCTGCTGGTTTGCCAGGTCCAGACTAGATGTGATGGTTTTTGTTTTATCTTACTATGTTTTATTTTGTCAGGTCTGGTTGTTATCTCTTAGACGCTCTTTCTAAGCACTTTTCTATGGAGAGACTGAAGGGGGGTGGATCCAGAAGGGAGGGGAACAGTAAACAGGATAGTGTATGAGAAAAGAGTCTATTTTTAATAACAACAACAGTAATAAACCAAACAGTGTCTTAGAATTCCAATGATATGAACAACTTCCTTGCCTCTCCCTGTATCCCTCACACCCTGCACCTGCCCTTACGAGCAGGGTCTTCATGTCTCTACAAAGGGCTTCATGGAAGAGTCTGTCATAATGGGGTGAGCCTATAAGACAGCAGGTCGGTGGGCTGGCCAGGGAAGCTGTGTCTAATACAGTCCCAGACAGAAACACAGGACCATGGAGGTCCCTCATTCCCTTTCAAAGTAGGGCTGCCATATAAGACAGAACATAATCGCTAGTTTCAGTATCGCCCCATTGTTGCATGGACCCTCTGTTAAGACATGACTTGTTGTTTGCCTGATGTTCAAATTTAGTTGGGTATCCAGTGTTCCTGGCTCCTAACTATGTCCCCATTTCTGAGTCCCCTCTCCTCTGCTGCCCTCAGGCTAGAAGATGTGTTCCCAGGAAGCCTCATCTCACCAAACTAACTGGCCCCAAACCTGTGCACTCGACACCTCTCAAATGCCTGAGCTCCTTCCCAGAAGAACTAAAGAAATGAGAGAGTGACAGGTACAAGGACTGATGTGTGTATGGTGGTGTAGTGTGTGTGTGTGGTGTGTGTGTGCGTGGTGTGTGTATGTGTGTGGTGTGTGTGTGGTGTGTGTATTGTGTTTAGTGTAGTGTAGTGTGTGGTCTGTGTGTGTGTGTGGTGTGTGCGTGTGGTGTGTGTGTAGTGTGTGGTCTGTGTGTATGTGTGTGGTCTGTGTGTATGTGTGTGGTGTGAGTGTATGTGTGTGGTGTGTGTATGTGTGTAGTGTGGTGTGTATGTATGTGTGTGTGCGTGGTGTGTGTATGTGTGTGTGCGTGGTGTGTGTATGTGTGTGGTCTGTGTGTGATGTGTGTGCGTGTGTATTGTGTGGTGTGGTGTGTGTGTAGTGTGGTATGTGTGTGCGTGGTGTGTGTGTACGTGTGTGCATGCACGCATGCACGTGCTCAGTGAGCAGGCCTTCAGGGCTCCCAGATGAGTCTGAGGTCCCTTCCCATCCAGAGAAGGGGAAGCTATCCTCAACTTGGTTCCAGGAAAAGGGAAAGCAAGGATGAAGACAGCTTTGACATCCCAATCAGACTTTTGCTTCCCATGGAACTCCTGCCTTCCACCTGTCCCAGCATGCTCTCTGCTTCTGTTTCATCTTGGCTACTAGGCATGTATTTGATCATAGGAGGGTGTATATATGTATATATNATATATATATATATATTAGAAAAGGGTGAGGAGGAAATTACCAAGCTATCTCTAAGTTGAAGGAACTTACATTTTGAAGTACATTCTTTCCTTTCCCCCTTTATAATATTAATAATGTGCTAAACTTGGGGCTAAGTGTCTGATAGATAATACTTCACAAACACGACACATGCACATACAAACACACACATACCACAAACACACACCACAGACCACACCACATCATTTACACAACATCTACACAACATACCACACACACAATCATACACACACACCACACACATAAACATACCACATATACTACCACCACACACACCATACTACATACATACACACACCACACACAGTCTAATCAATCATTCCTTTGATAATTATTGTCAGATGAGCCTACAGGGTAAACCGTTCAGCAGCTGTAGCTATCTTCATTTTATAGATGAGAAATCAAAGGCTGAGTGACTTCAACTCCCTTGCTGAGTAACACTCATATGTAAACAATACAGCAGGTCTTTAAGGCTGTCTCTCTGACTCCCAATCCCAAGCCACACCAGCCTGCTATTCCACCCTTTCCCAGTACCCACTCTGGTACTGATTAAGTAATCAGTAAATATTTCTTGAGTGAATGCACGATTGAATGTACAAATGAATGTAAACAGACCCGGGGAGGCATGTTTACCTCTGTAGGCTCATCTGACAGTAATTATCAAAAGAATGATTGGCTAGAGTGTATCTATATATTTTGATTAGAAAACATCATTATTAATTAATGTCAGTGTGTGTGTGTATGTATGCACACATTGGTCAGAGGAAAACTTTTGGGAGCTGGCTCTTTCCTTTCACCATGTGGGTCCTGGGGAATCAAATTCAGGTTATCAGTCTTGGCAGAAAGTACCTTTACCTGAGCCATATTGCCAGCCCATATTTTTGGCTTTGAAAATTCATCAAAGTAACGTATTTTTGGGAGATAACCTAGAGTGTCCTTGAACTTGAAGCAATCCTCCTACCTCAGCCTCTCAAGTGGGGTTTCAGGTATGACCACCATTCACAGCTACCAGAGTCGTCTGTGATGAGAGGCTTCACGTCTGCTCCATTTCTGACACTATTCAGTGTGCCTCATGCTCTGCTCACAGCTCCTGCACTACATCTGATGTGCTTGAGCTTCTACTTCATGCACTACAGTGTTTAAGAGGAACACTTCACACGTAAGTGTTTCTGTGCAATTCGGGAGTCATTGGTTTGTTTGTTTGTTTGTTTGTTTTTGAAGCGGGTTCATCCTTTTGGGAGTCTTAACTCAGAGCCTCTGGCTGGCCCTTCCATTTTTAAGGATTTTATTGAGACATATTCTGACCTTCAATTTATGCAAAACAGCAGTAACCATGGTCTCTGCACAGTTCTGGGTATCCCATTGAGAAACTTATTTCTTCTTTTGATCTTGCTGTACATTTGGTATTCATTTTTTCTTGGTGTGTTTCCATTTACACACAAATGACCTCATTCTGATTTTAGCTAGGACTGGATGAAGATGCAGGGCTTCCTAACGGAAACCCTTGAACTGGAGGCCTTGGTTACAGTTGCTCTTTCAAAGCTCAGATGGTTTGTACATATTCTGTTTTACACACACATGTGCGCGCACAGAGAGAGAGAGAGAGAGAGAGAGAGAGAGAGAGAGAGAGAGAGTCCCAAGATAGCAGGGTGTGAGCAGAGGTCTACTTTGAAGACGTATGACAAGAAATATGAAAAACAAGCCCACCATCTTGAGAAGGAAGCAGTAGGACCAGGTTGGTTACAAGCTGTGACATCAGGTCTGGGATGGTTTTGATCAACATTCCAAGAGTGTTTCCAATTCCCAAGTCTCTCGACAGAAAGTGACAGGACCCTTGGGAGGGCCTGGAGAGTTGCAATGATGGATTGCACACAGATTTCTGGTTGTCTCATGATACCAGTGATGGACATGTCCCTACCACCAGAGCAAGTGCACAGCCACCACAGAGAGATCCCATAAAAGATGTTGCCAGAAATGCTAAATATAAGTAGACAAAGAAGGACTGAAAGCAGGTAATGGTCACAAGTTATGAAAGAGGGCATAAAACTAATTGTTTTCTAATTCTAATTCTGTGATTTTTTAAAAGTTTTGTGGTAGATAAAATATAACCAACACTGAAGGTGTAAAATTTAATGTGAAGCCCCACACTTTCTATTCTGTATGCCTAATATAACTAGTATAGAAGTTCATTAAGCTGTATAGATTTTGGATCGGGATAATTTTTATGTATGATTTTTAAAAATTTTATTTGCAAGTTTTTCAAAATAATAAAGTTTATCAATTAAAAAATTAAAAGACAGTGCTCATGTTCATAGGAATATGCTTTTGAAGGGTTAAGAGTCATGTCACACTATTCTCAGTAGATGTAACTTCTTGTTTATTGTTAGAACCACGTTTGAAAGGTTAGCAATGCTTAGCTGGGAATATTTTCTTTTTGCTATCTGTGTGACCTCTTTGTGCCTTACTATCCTCATTTGCCAAATCAGGGAACGTAACCATCTCATACAGCTGCTGAGTTAACAGAGTGCCTGGCATGTCACAACACTATGAACAAGTTTGCTACCATCATCATCCATGCTACCACCACCATCATCATCACTGCCATCATCATCACCATCATTGTCCCCACCACTGCCATCACCATTATCATTGTCAACGTCACCTCCAGAATTGCCACCACCACTACCATCATCATTATCACCATCATGATCATTATCATTGTCCCCACCACTGCCATCACCATTATCATTGTCAACGTCACCTCCAGAATTGCCACCACCACTACCATCATCATTATCACCATCATGATCATTATCATTGTCCCCACCACCGCCATCATCACTGTCACCATCATGACCATTATCTTTGTTCCCCCATCATCACTGTCACCATCATGACCATTATCATTGTCCCCACCACCACCATCATCATTGTCACCATCATGACCATTATCATTGTTCCCCCATCATCACTGTCACCATCATGACCATTATCATTGTTCCCACCACCACCATCATCACTGTCACCATCATGACCATTATCATTGTCCCTCCATCATCACTGTCACCATCGTGACCATTATCATTGTCCCCACCACCGCCATCATCATGATCATCGTCACCACCATCATCATTATCATCGTCACCACCATCATCATCAACACTGGTGGCAGAAGCAGTAACTTAAAGTGACTCTGAACGCTGTGCATCTTTCCTGTGTTCCAGTTAGATGACCCTTCTCTCCATTCTGATGTAGTCTTCTCTCCTATTCCGTCCAAATATAAACTCTCTCACATCCTTGCTGCTCATTTCCCTTTGCCCTAATAATTATCAACAGCACTGCTGTTCTGTTCTCAGAGCCTAGCAGGTAGTAATTGCTTCGTAGGTAATTTTTATTTGATTCCAGTCTCTCCAAATGCTGTTTGGATGTGCCCTGTCTCCCTACTCCTTGGCTGCCTTTGATTCCAAAAAGCTTCTCGACTAATATAACATCCATGTCTTCTCATTCTCCATTTTCTAGTCTTTTACAAAATCCAAACTTTTCTTTTTCATTTCACAACAATTTCCAGGTACGTGCTGTGTACAAGCCCTGCTAGGCACCTGCAAGAAATCTTTTGATGTTCCCATACAGTTCACACACTGAAGGAAAAGTCCTTGTAGACCTTTGTAAAGCTCCATCCACCAGCTAAATAAACAAGGAAGAAAAGGGATAAAAAAGGGGTCTTATATTTTTAAAAAATAACCAAGATAAGCACCCAGACACGCATGAGCAGTCTTGTGAAAACAGCAAGGGGGAAATAATACATCTGAGACTATTCTAGATATTATTGACCAAGATGGTCAACAAAATTAAACTTCTCCACAAAGACTCTAACTTCTCTCTGAAGATCGCACCCTTGGCTTTTGTGCAGAAGCAGTGTGTGAGCAGCGGACATCTGGAGGCATCTCACATCTCCATGGTGTTCGATGCACTCTTCCCTGCACCCTATACACTAAGAACTATTGTTCTCATTTTCAGAGGTGAAAACGGCCAACAAAGTGGGTTCCTTGTCATACCACGCAGCTGAGAAGTGGCCCAGGTTCTGCCCATCCTACATGGCTGCCATAACTGCTCATTGGGTCAATTGGTGCCGATTTTTCACAAATACTGAATGTACTCTTGTGTCTAATCAATCACCAAGCCTTTCTGGAATTAGATGTTTTGAAAGGGATGCACTGGGAGACCCCTAAGACTCTCCAGCTGTGGGACACTACTAAAGCATGTAATTTACATGAAAAAGAAAAAGAAAATAAACCATCTTTAGCATGGCCACCAGAGTCAGAAGCTCTTAACAGCTTAGTGCCCCCTCTCAATTCAGCCCCTTTACTGGAAAAATTACTAATTTCTACATATCAGTCACACCACAGAAGTGCTCCAAATGTATGGCTCAACCAAAATAAAAATACTAGAAGACATGTGTCTCACTGTGGATTTGATTTTTATTTTGTAGTGATGATGCACATGTCTTCTGGGGTTTCTCATCTGGACACCCTCTTCAGTGAAATCCCTGCTCATATCTTTTGTCAATTCTGTAATTGGATTGCTCTATTTTTTTTTTCTGCTGAAGTTGAAAATTTCTTTTCACATTCTATGTACTAGTCATTTGTCAGTTCGTGGTTGGCATATATTTCCTCCCTTTTTGTAGATGATCTTTTCATCTCTTAGCAGAGTCCTTTGTTGAACAAAAATGTTTTATCTTCAGTGAAACTGGATATATCCGTGTTTCTGTTTGTAGATGACGCTTTTGGAGCCAACTCTAAGAATTTCTTTTCCTAGCCATGGATTCCAAAGATTTTCTTTAATATTTTGTAAGACTTATGGTTTTGCACTTTATATTTAAGGCTATGATTACTCTTCAGGGCTGGAGAGCCGGCTTGGTAGTTAAGGTCCTACACTCAAACTGCTCCTGCACTCAACCTCAGTTGGTTCCCAGCACCCACAATGGCAACTCACAACCTCCTGTAACTACAGCTCCAGAGAATCCAGCACTCCCTTCCCACATCCTCCAGCACCTGCCTGCAGGTGCACATTCCCACACAGACACTCAGATAATATATATTAAAAATAAAATCTTTAAAAAAGTCTGTAATCACTTTCAAACAAATTTTTATATAAAGCATAAACTATACATTTTAAGACGGACCGTGGTGGCACATGCCTTTAATCCCAGCACTTGGGAGACAGAGGCAGTCGGATCTCTGTGAGTTCGAGGCCAGCCTGGTCTACAAGAGCTAGTTCCAGGACTGGCACCAAAGCTACACAGAGAAACCCTGTCTCAAAAAACAAAACAAGGCAAAGCAAACAAACAAAAAACAAAGATTCTTTTTTGTTTTGTTTTCAGGCAGGGTCTTATACAGCCAGGTCTAGCTTCAAACTTTGTCTGTATCTAAGAATGGCCTTGAATTCCTGATCCTCCTGTTTCCACCGACCAAGTTCTAAGTTTTAGATTTGTCCCACCATGCCCAGCTCACACTTAATTTTAATCTATGAATGTGAATTTCTCTAGCACCATTTCTTGAAAGGGTCTCCTTCCTCTGTTGTGTTACTTACATATTCCCATAAAAATAGTTTGGTGGGACTGGTTTTGGCAGCTATTCCTAGGTTTTCCATTCTACTCCACTGATCCACATAGCTATCCTTCGCTAATACAGCACAGTCTTTAGACTGTGCCTACATACTAGGCCTTAATATTGAGAAGAGCGATCCTTCATACTTTATTCTTGTTCTAGACCCTTCCATGCCTGTGTTTTTTCACATGAATTGTAAAATAAGATTGTGTTTATTTACAAAAAGAAAAAAATGCCTGCACTGAACAAAATAGGTCAATTTCAAGGAAAACTGATATCTTTCCTATGCTAATTTATAATATCTTTTCATCCGTTCCTTCTCCGGTCCCTATAACTACCAACCTGGCTGGGCAGTGGCGGCACACGCCTTTAATCCCAGAACTTGGGAGACAGAGGGAGGCAGATCTCTGTGAGTTCAAGGCCTGCCTGGTTTACAGAGCGAGTGCCAGGACAGGCTCCAAAGCTACGCAGAAAAACCCTGTCTTGAGCCTCCAAAAGACAACAAACAAACAACAACAACAACAAAATCCTACCCCCCTGTAAGAAAACATAAGTAGCTAATTAATGCCCGTACTTCTTGGCCAGTCTTATAACCACACTTTGGATTGTAGTCTGCTTTCTCCTCTCATGCTAAGTGTGGATGAACCTCAAACTCTTCTCCACCAGGGTGCTTTCTTATTTAGGAATCCCCAACTGCTTTCTGCTCTAGACTTGGGCCTGGTTTTACCCTTGTATTTAAGCTCATAGAGCTTCTAATTCTCAATCAGAAAGACTCTACACCTTCTTGGTCAGGAATTCCCGACTTGTTTCTTGCCTTCCAACCCAAGCTTACTCACTGCAACAAATAGTTAGGAAATAACTCACTGGGTTTGTACATGTTTGTATACAGTGGTTGACCCAGAACATCTGTCACCCAGAGCAGGTCATTTGTTTACATCTTTGTTTGACATACGGTGTCTTTGTAGCTCTTGAACTTGTTACTAGCTGACTTTGAACTCTTGATCCCATGCTTCCACTTCCCAAGTGCTGGGATTACAAGTGTGTAACCATGCCAGGCCAGCTCAGGCCATTGGTAAGACTGCTCTCTCTGGGGAGTGGAATCATGCTCAGTAACAAGCATGTCATACAGTAGCAGTAATAACTGAAATTTTATTATCTCATTTTTTACTCTTAAGAAAATTGGCTAAAAATATATCGCTTTATTTTAACTGATTAATACGTTATTGTTGTGTGCATGTGCCTAACATGCACGTGTGGGCACTGTGTCCACATTCACGTGTGGAGGTCAGAGGACAACTTCGTGGTGTTGGATCACTCCATCTACTTTTCTGTGGATCCCATGGATTGACTTCATGTTGCTGGGCTTTTGTGACAAGTGCCTTTCCTGGCTGAGCCATCCCACCGATCCCCAAATTCTATTTTAAAGTTATGTAAATTCAGCACAATAATTACTTCATGTGTGAAGTAAAGTCTGCACTTGTGAAATAAAGATATGGTGTCTTTAGGTTGGCAACGTGTCATTGTTCCAAGTCTTTGGCTTACAAAAAACACTTGAGGCAGTTCTACACCAAGTCATGCTCTGCTTGCTTTCTTTTTTCCTCCTTTCTTTCTTTCTTTCTTTCTTTCTTTCTTTCTTTCTTTCTTTCTTTCTTTCTTTCTTTCTTTCTTTCCTTCCTTCCTTCCTTCTTTTCTTTCTTTTTATTCCTTCCTTCCTTTTTTTTGAGACAGGGTTTCTCTATGTAGCCCTGGCTGTCCTGGAACTCACTCTTGTAGACCAGGCGGGCCTCGAACTCAGAGATCTGCTTGCCTCTGCTTCCTGAGTGCTGGGATTAAAGGCATAGGCCACCACCTCCACCCAGCCTCATGTTCTGCTTTTTCTCTCTGTTTATGATCACTGTGCTATTTTGACTAATTTCCCAATTATTATTTGAGTGTAATCTATATAGAGGCAGGGACTGGAAGTACCAAGTGTACGTACAGTGAAGCTAAACTATTTATGCCAGGATGAATGAGTGCAGTGTTAACGGGAATCCACATGTGTCAAGGAGGATTTCAATCGGGTCTGCAAACCACAGTCGAAGAGAGTGCAAAGCTTAATAAGGAATAAATGCTAAGAGCCTAACTCATCTGTTCACTAAAGTACTAGTAAAACTACACCAATATGCAAATTTTATCTGCACATGTTATTGAAATTGATGGGCTCCAAAAATGCTAACCTAGTTTTAACATGTGACTAGAAATTCCATCCAAGAGAAATAAAAGCATACATTCAGGGCAGTGGGGAGAGTGCTTGCATAGCCTGCATATGGCCACAGATCTAGTCCCTAGAAACTCATAATATAAAGCTCAAACCAAAACCAACCAAATGCTCACATAAAACACTATCATAAATGTTAATAGCAAAAGTAGGAAAACCTTGTATGCCCATCAGATGATGGATAAATAGCCTCTGGTATAGCAGCACAGTAGAATTCAACCTTGCTATATATAAAAGGACTTAAGGACTTCTGCACAAATGGATTTTGAAAATAGTATGTTATGTGCAAGAAGTCACATCCAGAATATCACATATCGTATAATCCCACTCATGTGATGTGCCTGGAGTAGGAAATCTATAGACACACAACATGTTGGTAGTCACACAAGGAGGAAAAGAGTAGGTGGGAGGTAGGAATGGAGTCCCTGTGAGGGCAGCGAAAACATTCTGAAATATCCACAGTCGGTACCTGCATAGTTATGGACTCACGTATACTTTCAGAGGGTGAGTTGTATTGTGGGTAAATTATACTCAACACAACTTCTTTTAAAAGCAACAATAGTTGATGTAGGAGGGTCATCTGTGTATGTGTTACTTTCATTGGTTAATAAAGAAACTGCCTTGGCCCTTTTGATAGGCCAGCCCTTAGGNTACAATTTGTGTGTTGTTATTTCGGGGTATAAGCTAGCCGTGCAGGAGCAGGGCCAAACGAAAAGCAGGCCTGCTCTCCCTATCACTACAAATAGTTAACAGTGCAACTGTTCGGAACTGAGACAAATAAAATATTTTGGAGACAAAGCATTTTATCATGGGTATGGCTGGATTAGGGGTGCATGGTGATTATAGGAAGTGGAGCTTTTCCTAGTTGGCTACACTGTCATATTTAATGTCCTTACAGACAAGTGGGTATTATTTATTTCAGGTGCGTGGGGAGGCTCTCCCCAGCGCTTACAATTTGAACTATTATCATATCATAATTTTCACGCATCATTTAGTGATGGGATGATAGGAGAAGTTACTTTCATGCAAAGAAAAGTTCAACTCGAGACCTGTAAGACATTTTGAGTGAAAAAGAATGAGTGAGCTTCCTGTCTGGAAGTGGGAGAGCTGAGAGCCAGCGAGGCTTCTGTCACTGATCTAGAAATCATCTAGAAACTGCTGTTTGCAAGCGCACTTAACCCAGGGTCTAGATCTCTTGGAGCCGTGAGCTCTACGCTCAGGACCTGGGAAGCGTGTGCTGGAAGGGAAACTTTGGATCTTCCCAGTTCCAAAGCAGTCAGAACTCCCGTGTCTGTAACCGTGAAGTGGTCATGAGCCACCACAGACCAGTGTCCTTACTTTAGAATCTGGGGCCTCTACAGCGCCGCTGCCTGGAGCCCATGAATCTTCCTCCATAAACCCTTTCTCTCCTTAGTTCCTCTTTCCCTAAACTCACCTCCCCTACCCAGGAAGGTCGTCTTTCCTTAGTTTTCCAACCCTGCCTCATTCTGGCCATCTCCCCCTTCTTCCCCAACCTCATTGGCTAGGGAAGTGTGTGTCTCTACTCTTGGAAACCTTATTTGCTCTTTGGCAATGTTGTAAACATTGGCCAGATCCTATACCATCATAAACACCATTTTTCTTTTTCTTGAGACAAAGCCTTGTTTATCCCTTTATATGGCTTCATAGTTGAAGATGACCTTAAATTTCTGATTCTCCTCCCCCAAGCCCTTGAATGCTAGGTTTACAGGCACGCACCACCATGCCAAAGAAGTGCTGGGGACCACACTCAGGGCTTCATTGCACACTGCGTAAAATCTCTACAGCTGAACTCCACCCCCAATCCTCAAATGCTGTTTTAAGAGAACCTTTTATGTACATTATTATCTATGAGTCGTGCAAATTTTGGAAGTAAGACCTAATCTCAGCTTTGAGAAATCTGTGACTCAGAGGGTCTAAATAACTTGTTTCAAGGCACACAGTCAATCACCGCGAGAACTATGCATAGTTCCCGCTTCCTGTTCCGGTTTAGGATGGCACAGAGGAGCAGACCTCAGGGAAATTACAGTCTGCACAAACTTTTGCGAGTTGGGCTTGGAGCCTAACCACTACTTTTTTTTTTAAAAAAAATTTAAACCATGGGAAAATGCATTTCAGATCCCAAACAATCAACATACAAATGTTTTTCTAAAGCAGAGCAAGCTTGAATTTGCGAACTGTGTCTGTTGTCTCTCATTAAAGAGTTGATTATTGATTCCATTATCATATTGGTCAGGGCCCAAGGGGAGGATTGGAAAATAAAGGCCTCATGAGATAAGATGTTTCTTCAAGCTACTTTTTGTAAATTATTTAAATGAAAGATTTATTTAGAGTATAGTTTCTCTTGTTTGGGTTATCTCAGTGTTGGGGAAGTGATAGGTCCTTGATGAATATTTATTGAATCTCTTAAAAAAATTTAAGATGGTTGAGATGGCTCAGCAGGTAAAGGTGCTGGCTACTAATCCTGATGAGCAGAGTTTAATCTCTGGGACCCATGCAGTGAAAGAGGAGGACCAACTAGGGACCCACAGGGTAGGAGGAGAGAACTGACTCCTTCAAGATGTTCTCTGCCTGTGACAGCCCCTCTACCTTAATTTTTGAGCTAGGGTTTCTCACTAACAAAAATTGAAGTGTAATAAGATTATTTGCATTTTATTATATTTCTAAAATTGTATTTATTTTGTTACAGTGTTTGTGCATATTTATGAGACCCAATATGATATTTCCGTGCATGTACGAAATGGGTAGTGATCAGATTCAGATAACAGGCACATCTAGTGGCCTAAACGACTGCATTTTTATGTTAGGAACACTCAAAATCATTATCAAGTAAGCTACTTCATTTCTCAGAGCCCGTTTCCTCTGTAGAATATAGGCAACATTATAAAATATTTCTGTAAGGATTACATAAATAATGCCTGCTTGTCCTAAGCACCTAAGTAGTTCAAGATCAGCTTGCAGTGAGTGTGGAATAGTGCTCTTGCTTAAAGTGGGAAATCCACCTGAGTGACTGGA
>LOEQ01001251.1:518187-530264 GCA_001685075.1 Bramus lutescens
CCTTGTTTATCTGCGGTGTTGTGGGAGGTTCTTAGGAGCACTCTCTTCTGTTCTTAGTGTTCTGCAATATGGATGGTGAGTTAAACAGTCTTCTACCTAGAGATGGGTAACTGGCAGGTCCCAAGAGTTGAGACTTCAAAGAACAAAATAGACCCAAGGACAGCGGCGAAATCTGGCCTTTGTCAAGAGTATCGCCAGTGAGTAGAGAGCTACTGTTTGGATGTTTCCAGAAGCAGTGCCCAGGTTCCTGTTGAGAGTCTGAAGCTAGGGTAGAGCTTGCCAGGTCTAGGGAGCCCAGCCAAAGGAGCCAGCAGTCACACAGTTTCTGGTCAGGCAGAAGCTTTGTCAAGGAGCCAGGCCATAATGGTTGGGTGGTGGAGGGCTGGAGTGGGGGCCAACACAACAAGCCAAACAGGAGGTGAAGGGAAGCCAGGAGACAAGGTGTCAGGGACACTAGTCAGGGAAGCCAGCAAGGTTCCCGAAGGGCAATGGGTTTCACTAGTTCAGGGCATCAGTCATTCCTCTGGGGCCTGGCTCCATCCTTCCTCATCTTTAAAAGGACTGAGACATTGTCTAGCAAATATCCGGGTACACCCTCCAGATGAAGTTGTGTCCGTGTGCCAGGGTTGAACAGTGACGCTGAGGAGACTGGGCTAAGAAGGCGCAAGCTCTAAGTGGCAGAGCCATTTAAACCTCCCGTGGCCTGACTCTTCCATCCGTGCCAGAGCTACATTCTGCAAGCAGAGTGGGAGGACCGTGTCGGCTTTATCCAAGTATCAAAATTCTCACTAAATAATTGCAGTGAATCGCTTCTCACAAGGGAAGCGCAATGGTCAAAAGCCCCATTAGAGGTGTGAGGATATGGGAGGACAAGGAACGGGCTGAAGGCTGAGCAAGGCCCCATCAGCTTCTGCATCCCTTTAGTTTCTTACGCCCATTTTCTCACTTGATGACCCAGATGTCCACTGTCCTGAGGTCAAGGACAGGGTACAGGATGATATGCAAGCATCTCAGAGACAGGGGCTGNTGCCACAAGGTGCCCCGACACAGGCAGGGAACAAAGTATCGGTCTTTTGTAAGACAAAGGCCCAGAAAAAAAGCACATTATATTTTTAAAAGAATGCAATCTGGGTAATTATGACAAACACCGTCTAATATTTCTCCAAATATCAAGAAATAATCTCTTTAAATTGTGGGTAGTGTGTCTGTGAGAGTTGCTAATTCTGCCTTCTTCCGTAAATACAAATCAGAAAAGACAAATCTCAACCAAAGGGTGGGATGGCTTTGTGGATGATAGTGCCAGGGAATAGTATTAATACGTTGTGTAGGGATGTAGTGGTGTATACATATATGCAGGTATCTCACCCATGCACATGTGTATGGAGGTCAGAGGTCAACACTGGATGTCTTCCTCCATCACTCTCTGCCTTTCCTAAATATTTGTTTTATTTTATTTTATGTGTATGAGTGTTTTGCACACAAGTATGTATGTGTACCACATGTGTGCACAGTGCCCACGGAGGCCAAAGGAGAGTTCTGGAACATGGAACTGGAGTTATGGGTGGTTGTGAGCCACCATGTGGGTGCTGGAAACTGAGCCTGGTTGTCTGCAAGAGCAACAAGTGCTCTGGACTACCGAGGCATCTTTCCAGCCCCTCTACCTTAATTTTTGAGCTAGGGTTTCTCACTAACCTCGTCTGGCTGCTTTGGCTGGACTGGAGGTCCCACCTTCTCTGTTTCCCCAGCACTGCATTCAAGCCACTGTACCCGGCTTACATGTGGGTTTCTGGGGATCTGAACTTAGTTCTTCATGCTGCGCACCAAGCACTTTACCCAGTTAACCATTTCCCCAGCCAACTGGGTATTAATATTAGCAGAAATTTGGAGCCTCCTTTTGAAGAAGAATGAAAAAATCTTGTTTGAGCCAGAACACTAGGATATGTTGTTTTGGGTAATGGGTTTTCAATATGTTGACCAAACAGTGCCTTTCATCAGGGCATCATAGTGTTTCACAAAAATATTCCTGAGCTCCGCAATCTGATGAGCCTGGCTCTTCTCCAAGTTGGCCCTGGCTGATTCTGTAAAACCTTAGGCAAGGGCCTCCCTCATCTCTGTGCCCTCATGTAGAAAATGGAGACAGCTGTGTCAACCTATTAGGTTAAAGGGAGCAGCATCTGCCTGCTTTCTATGACACAGAAGAGGACACGGGAAGTTCTCATCATCCTAATGGGAGAGACTTGACCTCCTTTCTAGCATTGCAAGGACGTCAGAGACAAAGACCAGGGCAATTCTCTTCTACTCTTCAGTGTGAGTGAGCGGCTGGGCTAGGAAGCTAAAACAGCCAACACAGCCAATCCACATTAATAGAAACACGGGTCTGGAATGTGCATGTGTGTGTAAGCACATGGGTGTGTGTGCCCATGTGTATGTTATGTGTGAAATGCCTGCAAAATCCTTTTCACTGCTTGAAGAAGGGTTTTTTTTTTTCTATAATACTGAAGGATCCAGAAGAGACCAGTGAGTGGTTCTCAGCCTTCCTAATGCTGTGACCCTTTAGTTCAGTTCCTCATGTGGTGACCCCTACCGTAAAATTATTTTCATTGCTACTTCATAACGGTAATTTTGCAACTGTTATGAATTGTCATATAAGTATCTGATATGCAGGATATTTGATATGCAACCCCTGTGAAAGGGTCATTCAACCCCCCAAAGGAGTCACAACCAACAGGCTGAGAACCACTGACTAAGAGAGAGTCCCATGTGGAGAAGGGTGAAGTAGTCTGGGAAATTTAGCCTGGAAAAGGAGAATTCTAACTGTAGAAAACTGCTTTCAAATATTTGAGGGTTTTCAGTAGAACTAGGTGAAGCTATATTCTCTGCGACTCTGGAATTCGAAACAGAACTCAGAGGCAGAGTTGGTGAAGCTGCTGTTTAGCTCAGTCAGGTGGCACTTCCCCCAGGGCATAGGCTACTCTCAGGTGGTCAGCACCCTGTAGCTGCATGTGACTGAGCAAGGCTGACAACCTCCTGACTCCAAAATGTCTCACAGGGTCAGTTACCCTATGACGTGTCTTTGTCATCCATTGATTCTTAATAAAATCCTGGGTTCTACAATCCTGTCAAAATTGGTCCCTGTTAAATCATATTTTATAAATGCCAAGTTTCTCAAGATGGTTGTTCAAGGTGAATGACTACCCCTGAACATCATTGGTAGATTCTGAAACCTCAGAGAATTGTCATTGGTATAGAACTAATATTTATGAGTTCCCAGGAGTTGTCCATAATACCTTCCCAAATCACCCCAGCCCAGCCCGGAGTCATGGTTCTGTTTATTTACTGTTTCATATAAAATGAAAGTAGTTTAAAATGTAGTTATGTGCTTGTCTTTTTGCTTTATGTAAAGCCTTTAATATCACTTTGCTTAACTCCTTCTGTTTTTTTTTTGTTTTTTCTCTCATCTTTATGAAGTTCAGCACACATTTGCACGTATACGAGTACCATTCATGGACGTAGGGATATACCACAGACAGAAACAGTAAAGGACTCCTTTTGAGTGCCTTTTTCTTACAAACACAACTGTGAATGTTGCCTCGGCTATCTCTTGTCAAGCGTGGAGCCCTTTAGCAATGTGACTGAAGGCAGACACAGTGTTCCATTATTCAGCCCAGGGACCCTGGGGCAGTCTGAGGACCCCATGGCCCAACTTGTTTGGTTAAGAGCAGACTATCAGAAGTGTACATTCGAAACATGTCAGCAGTTTCAGAGGCGCACCCAATGACATTTTAATCTGAAAAATTATAAACAACAGCACTCCTCCCACTGGCCATGCCACCTCCCGAGGAATGCACAGTGGGGCGGATGTGAAGGAGTCATTGATAAGGATGGCAGCTTTCAGGGCCCCAACCAGGCAAGAGTTTGACAGCTAAGATTATTTTAAATGCTTTCAAAGGCACACACTCCTCAGACACATCGAGACACAGACCGACCACAGAGCTGCTGCGCCTAACGAGCACGCAGCACACCCATTTAGTTCTGACTTCTTCTAAGTGTGGGAAAGATAAAGACATCAAGAAGCCAAACCCTCCTTCCTGGTCTAGATATTTGGTCCAAGCATAGGTACTTGGAGGCTGTCTCGTCTTTATCTTCTTACAGATAAGGAAACTCGGGTTCTGAGAGAGGGGAGGTGACTTCTTTAGTGTCATCAGACACTTAGGTTTAGAAATTCCTGATTCTGACTGAGTTGATTATGTGACTGTAGAAAGTAAATATCTGTACTAAATCACAACAAAACAACCCTAGAGGCAGCCAAAGCCACTGGTGGCTGGGCAATACTGTTTCATCTCTCAGAAGTCATGTGGCATCTCGCTGAACCAATGCAACACAGACCAGAGGGTGCACACAGTGGGTCAGGTGACAACCTGTGTCCTTCCTGTGAAGCCAGCAGGCTGAGCATCTCACGAGGACTAGAAATGGCTGCACCATCTTTCATCACCCTGGGGGTCTCTGGACCCTCTGAAGAGAGGAAACAGCACACAGGGAAACTACCAATCCTGTCTCCTACATTTTCCCTGAGTGAACCCTGGCTCTTTTCCCTCATCACAACACTGGCTGGAACTGTGAGATCAGTTGGAATAATCAGATAATTGAAGTATCTACTCCCCTCCCCCGAGCCGATTATATGAAGCAACTGGTTCATTGAGTCACAGATGATGGCAGAAAAGCCGCCTTGCAAAGGACACAGCCCCATTCTCTTAACCTCTTTGACTGGCCAGTGTCTGCCTGTTTACCCAGACAGGGTCTTCATTTACCCGTTCTTCAGCGCTAGGGAGGCCTTGCACAATGAGGCTTGGACGGTGCTCCAGTGAGAGCGCTGTGGATGGACGCCTCTCAATCCGCTCATGTTCGGCCACAGAACAGTCTGTCCTTTCATGGCTCGGTGGAATGAGCGCCAGCTCTGTGCGCGGGCACGCTGGGCATCCTCTGTCTGAGAGCCAAGGCCTGTTCCCAAGTTCCCCATGGTAGCCTTGGATACGGCCACGTGGGGGTGGGAGGCCTGTGAGAGGCCTTTGTCCCCCCGAGACTCTGTGGAAGGAGGCCATGGACAGCTGGCTTCTGGGCCAGCCAAGGAAAGGAAAGGGACGGTAAGGAACTGAACCAGGTGTGGATCCACTGCAGCAAACATCCCATGCTCCCCAGCTCCCCTTGAACACCGTTGCTATTGTGTGGCAAGTGTGTGTGGTTCTGGTTATGCAACAGTACATAGGCACGCTCTGGTGACATGATGCAGGCTGGGTTGACATGTGGCTCATGATGGGAGGGGAGACAGAAAGACAAGCTTGGAAACTGTTTGCCACCATGACCTATAAATGACAATGGAGTGACAGGGCCCCCAACGTCTAGTTCCTGGAATTCACTCGGGACTGTGCGCTCTAGGCTCACCTGTATCTTCTCTCTTGCTTTTCTGTAGACTTTTTAGGTTCCTTCCAAAGTAGATGATCATGTCCTGAGGTCTCAGCATGGGCAATGCAATTGCCCAGTAACATGTTATTGGGATGGTAATAAAGATTACTATCTTCTGGGCATCTGTTTGACTTACCCATACATTGTATATCAATTATTGCTTATATGGCTTCATAACCTTCTAATGACAATCTTAAAATGGTATTTATTATTTCCTTTAATAAATAAGAACAGCAGCAATCTTTTTTTTTCCACTTGGGGCTGTCTGTTTCCAAAGCTTGCATTGTCATTATATGTTGGTGCAAAAGTAATGAGGAAATATTGAATTCAATTTGAAACTCTTCATGGACCTCTTATTGTCACATAATGTGAATTCAATTTTTGTCACCACCCCTTCGTCTCTGAGGTACAAGCTGTTTTCTGAAAGGTGAAAGCAGTTAAAGAATACTACATTTAAAAACAGATGTGGCTGACAAAGATATTGTTACGCTGCATTACCACAGAAATACAGGCTCTAAGAGGAGGGATTGGGAGACCCTGTACCATTCAGGATGTTTTTCTTGGTGGCACAGAGAGAGGAACAGAAAACCTGGCATTCCAGAGCAGTTTGAAATGTTAAAGGGGTATCTGATTTTGATAGCAAACCATGCAGACACACAAAGTGGAACCCTTTCCTGTGCTGAAAAAACTGAGGAACCGAGGTTACTCGGCTTCAACAAGGGTCCTGATGCCTGAGGTCGTGTTGTGGCTAAGGTGGGCTGGCAGAGAGGAAGTAGCGATCTTCAAAGTTTGAAACATTGTCCCAAGAGTGACGTCCTCGAGTGGGGTAGGTTGAACAGCCCTGCACCGGCCTAAGGGTACTGCTAACTATTCAAGGGAAGGTCTTGCCGGTCTTTGGAACTGTTCATGAGGGAACAGTCAGCTGTGTAAGGGAGTGAGCTGGAGGTGTCCAAGCAGAGGAGGCAGGATGGGTGATGTATGGTTAACCAGAGTAAAGTACCAGGACTTCCAAACCCGACTTCCTCAGTCATGAGTTACTTCCCCATGAGAAATGTCGCCTCCCTTCCCATTTTCTCTCTAAGGTCTCATTATTAACTATAATCTGCTGTATTTGGAGGCCTTTACCTTTTCTCTTCATTTGAGACATAATTGTGTTTTAAAACATGCTAATACTAATCACTGATGGGGTTTATAAGACTTTCTTGAAGTAATTTGTTTTAAATAGCAAAGCTCTTTGATCACACATCAGGCTTCTAACACAGAACATTTAAAAGCAAATCTCCAGCCCACAGGGAGGACAATTTATTTTTATGCACTTGCTGTTTCAAATGTTCCTCCCTAATGACCAATTCCTGTCTTAATTTCCTCTTCTTTGACGGAAGAGTTGCAAAATGGAGTCTCTTGGCTTCTCCTGCCCATGAATGCTGAAGTTGCTTGTGCTGACAACAACATATATAGACGCTCATTCATTCATTGTTTCATTCAATAAACAGGTACAGAGTATCCAGATTGTTCCAGGCACTGGGGAAAGCAGTACACATCCCCAACAAAATTCTCTCTCACCAATAAAATGGTGCTGCATTTATTGGAGGAGACAGGCAGTAAGTAAGATGACGAGGTAAATATATACAAGACAAAACGTAGAGTTGATGGTGACAAGCTCAGAAGGAAAAGCTCCAGCAGAGAGAAGTGTGTGGGAGGAGGGAAGGAAGAGAAAGAGGATGCCGTCATTTAATTGGTTGAGCAAATCCCTTGAGCTCTTATTTAAACAGTGGAAGCCCTTCTAGGAGGTGATAGGCTTGACAGAGCCCCAGCATACATCACGCAGAGGGGATAGCAGAAGCAAATCTGCAGCCATGTTCTGAAACCCTGCCAAGTGCTTAGCATCATGTATCAGAAACAGAACTGAAACGCCCGCCCTTGAACACCAGGATCTTGAAGAGGAAAGGACACATCTGCACCCCACACAATAGGCACTTCACTGCCAAGTGCTAAATTGGGTAGATCAGATCAGTTTATTTGTGCTAAAGCAGCCATTGTCCCAGGAACCCCTCCTCACATGTCCCCACCCCCAGGACTCTGAACGTACCACCTCCTAATCTAGAGTGCCCTTCCCACACTTCTGCATTAGATCTCAGCTATTTTTTGAAACCCACCCAAACTCGTCCATCTTTGCTATGTTAAGCATTTTGTGACCACACAGCATCCAGTGTTTCTCTTTTTTTCTGACTTTAGGAGGCTCTCTTTAGCGGGTCTCCCACAGTCTGCAGAATCAGAACTCCAAGTGCAACACACTCACGAGTGATCAGATGCGCACCCTGCAGAAGCTCGGCACACATGATTAAACGTCACTGCCCCGGTAAAGCCCAGGGAAACTGTCAAAATTCCTATGTCTTCCCCCACCTTCTGAGATCCCAATGAGCCTTAGTGAAACTGGGCATCGAGGTTTTTTTGCCCAAAAAACTTTCCAGGTGATTCCAATTTGCAAGCAAAGTCTGAGAATGACCAGTAGCTCCTCTTTTATTTCCCTCCAACTCTCCCTACCTGTTTGCTGAGGTTGTCAAACAGCTTGTCTTAAAGCCACGCCATTTATTCTTCCCCTGAGTTAGAGTCTTAGGTGTATGGTAGCAGAAGCTGGTTTTCCCTCCACCCTTCCTCCTCTGGCTCAAGGCTCTGAGACTCGTCTCATAGAGGCCTTTGCAGAATGAAGAAGAGCAGCAATGGGCAGAAGCAGGCAGTAGACTCAGCCTCTGGCAAGTCACTTAAATATCTTCTCCATAAAGGAGGAATGACAGTCTTTTCAGTTCACCTCATTAACACAGAGTCTTGGGAAGAGCAGTAGCGAACATATATGAATGTGTTATTTATTTTTATTAATAGAGCATTAATAGACATGGAAGTTTGGTGGATTCTTACCTAATAGTCCTAAGACACTTCTTTCAAATTTTAAAACCATCCTAGCTTCTACCCTAGAAGTAGAAGCAAGAATTTTAGGCAAAATTTTATTGTAGCATCCAAAGAAGAACTGTATATGTGGTCTCCGTATTGGCATGACTAGGAGCCATGCAATAGTCGTTACTTCATCCACTCATTATTAGTTGGAAGTAATTATATGACCTGAGAGTGATTGAAATTAGCACCCAACACTAGGAGAGTGGTCAATATTAACCAGTAAGGTCCAGTTTAATGGCACCATATCATTCTCATTCTGCTCTACTGAAATGGGAAGAACTGACTGCTTACCCACAGCACCTAGCTTCTCCTTTCAAGGAAAAGCCCATTTTCAGTTCGTCATTCTGTTGATCTGCTGGCTGAAAGATCCAAAGACCCTGGTTTGTCCAATGCAGGAAGGATTTCTGTTTTACTACAAGCAGTAGTTTGTTCAAATTTACCTCTCAAAGCTGAGGGTATAATTTAGGATAGAGCCCTTGTCTATGTAGCAAGCTTGAGGCTCTGGATTCAATCCTTGGTACAGGATAAGAAAGTCACCTCTCAGTGCTGTACACTAGAAGTTAGGATCTTCAACTGTACTACTTTAATCTAGACCTGGGAGCTTTTGGAATTACTTTTTCTACTCGTGGTTCCTTTTTTCCCCAGAAATTTTACATGACTCCAGGTATATCTAAGTATATAAAATAGGCATACAAACCAGCCACTGACTGGTAATTTAATAATTTAAAAACAATTATTGTCATGCAAGTAATTTCACCATTTTTTAATATTTATTTTTTAAACTTTTATGAGCATGGGTGTTTTGCCTGCTTGCATGTCATTGTGAAGGTGTCAGGTCCCCTGAAATTGAGGTTACAGACAGTTGTGAGCTGCCATGTGGGTGCTGGGAATTGAAGCCAGGTCTTCAGGAAAAGCAGTCAGTGCTCTTAACTACTGAGCCACCTCTCCAGCTCCAATTTCACCATTTATTAAGGATGGAAGCACATTTGCACACTAATGAGATGGTGTACTTATTTTTGCATGAAGAATTAAATCTTGGCTAAATATTAATATTGCCTGACACAGAGCCTCTCTGGTTTTTCAAGTTTATTGAGATTTATTTTATAGTTATCAATACCGAGAATGCTTTTTTGTAAATACAGAATAGCAGAGGTATCTTTTATTGGAAATTTTGTCCTGATCCAAGCAAAACATTCCTTCATAATTTTTGTATAAAATTCAAGTCAGAAATTCAGCAATTTTTTTTAATCAAGCATTTTGACAATGTATCCAAAGATACATTGATATTTCCATGCTGAAGAATGATAGCAGGAAAATATAAAAACACTTTGTTTTCTGTAATTAAGCCATTATATTTCTATAACAACAGAAGACTGTGCTGTGTTTATAAAAAACACTATAATTCACACCATACAGTATTCTTGACTTTGAGGTGAAAGGTTTTGGGCAGTCTTCCTTGGTTTTGTCTGATGTGGTACTCAGGTAAGCCGTGCCATGAAGGCTATGAGTTCAGTACCAAGGCTGCAATGAAGTCCCTTGATGGGACATTGGTGAGGGATACCAAAAACACTTTGGGTTCATTACATGCTTGATTTTGAATTAATTTTTAGTGGTTGTGTGTTCAGACACCTTACACTGTTGTCAAAGATTCTGGGGCCTCCCGCCAGGTTCAGTTATGTGACTACACTTTAAGAATTTATGATCGCCAAGGCTGTTACATGGAATAACCCTGCCTCAAAAAACCAAAAAGAAAACCAACCAATCAACCATATAAATAAGAATCTATGATCTAGACCAAGTAATTGAGAAGGTAACAGAAAGACTCTTCTGCCTACATATGGACCAGATGGTGAGCGGGACCACTGTCCTTAAGTCTTTTTTTATTCCACAAATTAAGTTTAAAAGATTTGGGGGACCCACATACAATTGTTAGACTTTTCTTTTTCTTTTGAGTTCTTGAGAAAAAAAAATAAACCAACAATAATGGCAATGACCACCAGTTCGTAATAGAATAGTTCAAGATAAATAAAGCTACAAAGACTCATGTTTAGCGTAAAGAGCTGCTCTTTCTATGGAAGGGAACCCTAACCTTAAATTGTAAGGACACAGTCAGGTGAGCTCATGAATGGCTGTAGATTGTCTAGATTGTCTATAGGCCTGTATTCAAAAGCCACTGTTCAAAAGTCCAGGAGGGGTAGAATCGAACTGAGAATGTCTGGCATTCTATAGACAGCATCAGGGCTTTGGTGCCTTTAACTTTAGTTAAAGGTATGTTCTGGAAAGGGGAAACTGAAGGGCAGAAAAGCAAAACCACAACAATGATTTTACTTAGGATTACCTACAGGTCCAGACGACAGAACGCAATGGTGTGGGCAGAAGGGCTCTCAGTCCTTGATTACTGAGCAGGCTTGACAGGAGCCCCACAGGTACTTCCTAAAAAAGAGAACCTTCAGGGGCAGCGCCCTCATGCTAACTCGTCTTTGATTCATGAGCTCACTTTCTTCCAGGACCCAGGAGGGAAGTGGAAATGGAAACAGGGTACAGCCCCAACATAAACTAGAAATGCAGTTTCCATTCAAGGAAGGGTGGAGGAGACAGACTGAACTCGGACGCTTTCACAGTGAAAAGAATCCCTGCCCGGAGGGCCAGAAAACGTTCTCTGTGGCAGGGAGACTGCAGTTGTTAGGACCAGGACCCTCTCCAGGCCGTGCACCTGGTGAGCTCACTGCCTGGGCCCCAGCCTCAGCTCCCAAGGCCACTCTAGGGGTTTCCTTTGGCCTCTCTCCGGCAGTTCATCACACGTCCCATGAGACAGTTAAACTATTTCCTTAAATTATGACGCATCCTCTCTCTTTCTCTGACCAGGCAGGTTTTGCCTCTCCTCGGATATGGCAAAAAACAAACAAAAAACCCTAAGTTAAAACTCTACATTCTTGCTGTGCAGCATTGCAAGGCCAACACCGTGGCGGAACTGCAGACAGGGCCTCTGGGGTATATGACCCCATCCCAACCCTGGCTTCAGACAGATGCTTGGGCACAGCAGGGTGAGGGGAAACATGGCCTGGGTATCAAGAGGGAGGCACAGGCCATTGCAGGGTGAGGGGCCCTGCTCAGCCCAGCACCAACTCTCCTACCTCAGTTGCTTCTCCACCAGAAACTATTTTGTTTTCACCATGGGCCTCTCCAGGGCCATGGGTGTGTGTGTGGGTTGGGTTGGCTGGGCTGAACAGTAGGGGACAAAGATAAGGTGCTGTGTGCCCCCGCATAGGGAATCTTCCAAAACTAACCCTTGGGCTCAAGCAGGGCCAGTATGGGAACTAGGCCTGGAAGAGCAATTGTTTCCAAATCTCACCTACCTGGCAAAGGGAGCTCATTAATGAAGCCTTGGCTATAAAACGAGGCTGGGGCATTTGCACTCTATATACTCTTAGTTTCTGTTTATCTCTGAGATAAATGCTGTTATTCCATTGTAGAGACAGGAGAAATCTAAATTCTGGTCTCTGGTCCCATCTTCCTACTCCCAGACCCTGTGATGCCAAGGGACTGTCTTTGTTAGTGACCACTATCACCCATTATTTTTTTTTCTTTTCTTTCTTTCTTTCCTTCCTTCCTTTCTTGATGTAGGAGGGTCTTCTATCTATCTGTTACTTTCATTGGTTAATAAA
>LOEQ01001251.1:530434-560742 GCA_001685075.1 Bramus lutescens
TTTTTGGAGACAGGGTTTCTCTGTAGTTTTGGAGCCTGTCCTTTAAAGGCGTGTGCCACCACCGCCCAGCTTCACCCATTATATCTCATGTTAGAATTCTTTCACCCAAAATCAAGAAAAGCCAAGACTAATATATAACTTTAAATCCAGTAATTTTTTTGGATAATATATTTTAAAGAACTATTGTAACAAAAGAGCCACATACTTAGCAAAATATTTGCTGTGGTCTTATTTATGATATTAAAATGATTACAAGTGAAATATTTAATAACAGAAAAACAGGCACACACATATACAAAACTATTACACGGTCTTAATGTTATATGTATGATCTGATAAAAAAGACAGGACATAATTGAAAAAACATAGATTCAAAATAATAAGTTACAACAATCACAATATACATAGAACACACACATATAAACAGTAATAGAACTGCCCCTTGTTACAACTATAAATGATATAATTATATCCTGTTTTCCTTTCTATGACATGTTTTTCAGTCTTTCTAAATTCAGGATAAGTATGTATTATTAATTAAAATAGAAAAGTATGATTTAAAAAATATATATTTGAAATCACTGCTGAAAAGGAACCTCATTAACCCTTGTGCAAAAATGAACTTGTCTTTAAGCAGTTTTTCTATATCTTAAAAGAGTACATGGACATTAGGAAGGATATGTTGAGTTTTACATGCCTGAGACATAAATGAAAAGGAAGGGGATGGATGGCACAGGGTACCAAGCATGGGGGGATCTTTGAGATTTAAACGCATAAAGAGGAAATGGTGAGATTCTAGTGGATTCTTTGTTAGCCAGGGTGTGCCGAGTTCTGAGCAGAAGGGGTGGGGCCGCTAATGACAAAGAAGAGACCATACACGTGACTTAAGAAAGGAAGAAGGGGTATGCTGAGGAAGGAGATGGTATTGGAAGAAGATTAAAAAAAAAATCCAGAATTCTTTCTAACCTCAAAATACTTCACTTAATGAATTCACATTTAACCGGAAGTTACTGTTGTCTTTGCACGCGTGTTCTTGGGTATAGGTGCATGTCAAGTGTCTTCCTCAGTTCTTCTCTAACTTTTCTTCTTATTTGTTTCTTTTATATATTTTTACTGGTGTGCAAGAGCACGCGCACACTCCTTCCATGGCCTGCAGGTAACGGTGAGAGGTCAACTTGCTTGACTCAGGTCTCTCCCTTTACCACGTGCGGCTCAGGGATGAAACTCAGGTCTTCAGGCTTCTCAGCAAGTGCCCTTACTAGCAGCAATCTCCCTGGCCCTCTGCCTTATTTTTGGAGACATTACTAAAGCTGGAGCTTGTTGACGTGGCTAGACCGGCTGGCTAGAAGTCTCTCGAGATCTTTTTATCTCTGCCTCTTCAGTATTAGGATTAAAGATGCCATAAGTAGCTTTTTAAGAGAGTGCTGGGGATCTGAACTCAGGTACTTGTCCTTCCAACTGAACTATCTCCCCAACTCAGGACTCAAGGATTTTTATCTCGACCCAAGCGAGATGATTGTCATGCCCATTTGAGGTTGGAAAATACCTACCCATCAACTGGTCACCCTATTTAGGGCCTACTCGTGTTAGACAGGGAGGGTAAGGAGAAATCAGGACGGCCTCATCAAGCAGATACAACTTGATACAGTTTAGCTTGTCTAAGAACTGTTTCACCTTTTGTGAAGATCGGATGGTGTACGGAGAATGGAGTGTGTCCTTCATGTAACCTGACACTACGGATAACACTTCGAGTGATTTTTTTTGAAGCGTACACTGTGCTGAAGGCTTGTGTTTCGGGACTGGGATGGAGGTCTCAGAGTCTCTGGGTGGTGCAGGCAGAATTTACCAGGCCATATATAGAGTTCTCTTTTGGTATCCAGAAACTCCCAGTGGTGGTTCCAATTCCCCTACCTTACTTCTCCTGGGTGAGAGAGGAGAAGTTGTACTTGAGGGGTTCCCCCATTACTCAAACAATTTTATATGATTTAAAAGAGCACACGGAAGAGGGAAATCCCTTTACCGACTTCCTGTCTCACTGCAGCAAGAGTGGGCCAGCCTGCCTTACTTTCCTTTTTCCCCATCTACCTCTTCTCTCCCCTTTTTCTTTGTACAATCGTTTTTTGTTTGTATGTATGCGTGTGTGTGTGTGTGCAGTGCATGTGGGTGCACATATATATAGGGGCAAAAGGTCCTTCCTTCTTTTCCTCCTTTATTGTTTTCCCCCTTCGGTCTTCTGCAAGTTGTACTGTTTTCACGAGGGATAAACCAGGAAGACTAGGTTTCAGCCAAAACACGGACTCTCTCCGAATAGTTGTCAGTTCTACCTTACTCAAGCTGTTTTCCAGGCCCTGGAAGAGGTGACAAGGGGCAGCAGGAACCACCCATCGTTGTCCCACTTTTGAAAGGAAAGGGTACTGGTACAGGAGCCAGGATGTGTTCATTAGGAAAACACTATGCTTTATACTAATCCTGATTTTGTGTTGGGCATGACTTTGTGTTGGTACCCAGATGGAAGATGGAAATGGTCTTGCCTGATAGCCAGCCACTCACGGAACTCAGAGAGATGCTACTTTCTTAAGATGCCTCCTGATGCTGCCACGTGAAGTGATTTCTTAACAACGCCATCAAAATTTTTAAGAGGTGGTGCCAGAACCATTTTAACCATCACAACAGAAAAAATTTCTGTTTATTTTGCTTAAAAAAAAAAAACAAAATACCAACCTAAGCATTTGCATGGACACTCGGACTCAACCAAACTAAGGAGTTTTCTGACTTGGCCCTAAAATAAATAAACAAATAAAGCCTCTGCCCAGTTCTCTACAAAGATCACTTTTTGAAAATATGGGCTGAAATGGGGGAGGCAGGGGGTGGCTTTTATCTTATAACAGCCTGGCAGAGAGCAATCCCTGTGGTCGGTGTCTTGTTCTGTTTGGGAATGCGTTTGAGTTCAGCTGTGGAATTCTCTCTAGTCAAACATCTGCTCCCCAGTTGTTTAAGTTTGTTTGGTATTGGCCCAAACGCGGCAGCACAAGTGAAGAAATTTTAACAATGAGTCCCAAGATAGATCAGACCAGTGGCAATGCTTATTTTGAAAAAGCATTTTTTTGGGGTACCATCTGACCTGAATATGGAAAAAAAAAAGCCAAGTCATTAGAGCAGGGATGGGTGTCCATCTGTTGCTGGAATGTAGTTTAACTTGTTTTTATCATTTCTCAAATTTTTTGCTCAGAAATTCTTCATTGAAATATTGCTGTATCATCTACCAGCAAGCCCACCTTTTGAATGTCTGGAAATTTGAATGCTTATCTCAAAATTTTGAGATTTCTTTTTCAATATCTCTTTTGAAGTATGCAAGAATTAAAAGCTTCTAGAACCAGAAAAATCAATGTCACAGCATCGGTTAAGTGCTGAAATCCCTAGAAATTTGTAAATTTCTCTTAGTCAAGAAAAGAGGGAATGGCTACCTCTTCAATTCCAAGAAGCTGAGCTGAATTATTTGGTAAGAAAACAAAAGATCTCCTGAGATACCTACAACCAAGTTCAAGGCAAGCTAAGCCAAGCCACATTTTCAGAGTAGATTCTCATTTAACTAAAAATTCAAATTATTGGTTGACATTCTCAAAAATATTAGAGTTCAACTGTTTTGTCATCAGTGTTATCTCTAAAAATATTCTTTTATATGCCTAAGAGTTCTAATGGAGTTAATGTATTATGATTTTAAATTTTTATCCACTGAAAAACCATTGAGATCTAGTGTTTAAAATTGTAGAAACAGCTGGGTTTAGTTTCAGAGCAGAAAGAGAGAGAGATGAAAGAAGCCACGATCCTAACCCCTCAGACCAACTGTTCAAAGAACAGTGAAGAAAATGATGGCAGGAACCTGATCTGGGGAAGCAGTGTTTCCTCAGTGAACTCTGTAAGCTCCATTCTATGCACTATTTAAGATGTCCTCAAAGCATCCCTGTGAGGTCTCCCATGTGGGTGTATATGTGTGCAAGTTCATGTGTGTAAGTGGAGACCAGAGGACAACCTCAAGTGGTGTTTCTATGGAACTATATACCTTGGTTTTTTTGAGACAGGATTTACCAGTGGGGCCTAGGATTCCCCAAGTAGGCTCAGTTGGCTAGCTGGAGAGCCCCAGGGATCCACTCGGCTCTGCCTCTCCAGTGCTGGGATTACAAGCATGTGCCACCACACCTTTTGGTTTAATGTAGTGTTTGGGATGGAACTCCGATTCCCAAACAGCAAGCTCTTTACCAACTGAATTATTTCCCAGTCCCCCAAGCAAACATAAAGGGACTGAAGTCTAGCCAGGCATTGGGGTGGACATCTACAATCCCAGCCCTCTGGAGGTCAAGGCAGGAAGATCATCAGGTGTTAAGGCTACCTTGGAAGACACAGACTCTGTCTAAAAACAAACCAAAAGTAAAAACAAGACCAAACAAAGACAACACCAGCAACTACTCCTCCCAAATACCTAATATACGCACGTGCGTGTGCGTGCACACACACAGACATGAATAAAATGAGAAAGAAAAAAATGTAAGTGATGTTTAGTGAAGAATCTTGCATTATGTCACACCAACCTTCACTAACAAGGGCAGGACTCCTCCCACGCAGCTGACCATTTCTAGTAATCTAAAGCTACATTTGATTTCCCGGTATCTGTTCCCAGTTTCCATGTTTCCTGTCCCCTTTTCTTTCCCTCTATCCTTCCTTAGCTCTTCCCATTCCTCTCATGTTAATTGTAACACATCTCTGGTGACAGAAGTCACTCTGTATCACTAATGTTCTCGTCAGAGACACTTGTCTTCTTAGGGCCTGACAGTACAGCCTTCGAATCCCAGACACCCTGGAGGCCGATGCAGAAGAATCACCTGTTCCAAGCCACAATAGGCTACAGAGTGAGTTCAGTGCGAGCCTGGGCAACGTGGAGTCTGTCTAAAACTAAGAATGCACATGAAGAGAGGGCTGGGGATGCAGTCCAGTGGTAGAGCATGTGTAAAGTCCTGCCTTTCATCCCCAGTACCAGAGGAGATGGAACAAGGGAGAAGAGGGAAGGAATATTAACTGCTTGCAGAAGTTAGGGCTGGACAGACAGCTCAGTGGCTAAGCAATGCTGCTCTTGCAGAAGGCGCAAGTTTGGTTCCCAGCACCCATGCTGAGTGGCTCACAATTTCCTCTAACTCCAGCTCCAGAGGATCTGTTACCTCTGACCTCCAGGGGTACCTGCACTTATGGGCACATACCCCCACAGACACATACACATATCTAAAATAATAAAAAAAACAGTGTCATTTAATGCCAGCTCTATAATTCTATCTTATTTCTTTCTTGTTTCCATTGAAAATAAAATTTCTGTCATCATACAGTGCACAAGCTAGCACATTGCAGACTGGTGCTATGTGCTGCTTATTTCTCTTTCTTTCTTTCTTTCTTTCTGAGTCTGACAGACCCCCCAGAAGGAGTTACTGAAGAGGTGAGCAGAGAAAAACCAGGAAGAGCTGGGAAGTGAGTTGGCTGGCTAGCTGGGTGACCTTCACACAAAAAGAAGTTTTGCATCTGATTTGCCTGTTTAAAGAGCCAGGATGTGGTCTCCAAAATAAGACCTTGTTCTGATGTATGTTTCCAAGGCCTTAAACAAAGAGCACCGACAAACGGAGCTCTCCCGCCAAAGCAGGCTGAGGAGTCCCCAAGCCCTCCAGCCAGGCACCTCAAGTGGCCCTAGCTTAGCTCAGAAATAAAATTACTTGCTCTTAATATCCCTCAACATAAACAGGCAAAACCAATTTCTTAAGATTAGAGCAGGGTCTCACAGTGCCTGTTCCCTCCAAGCCCCTGACTCGAGCCCACTGCGAGCCAGGGGTTGCCAAGCCTAAAGGCAGCAGGCCAAGAATTCCATGCTTTCTTGGAAACTTGATTATTTCTCTTCAGAGCTGAGTGTGCCCTAACCAGAGCAAGGGGTGTGAAAATAGGTTTGGCTTCCTAGTGAAATGGCTGGGGGGTATTGGATTGCTGTGAGCTGTATTAAGTTTATCCAGTCTTAAAATAACATTTCTGCATGGAGAAAATCATTCCCCCAAACATCTCCTTCCACCCGGCCACTGAAGAAACCGTTCGCGGTTCATAGTCCTTTAGCAACTCAAGATTTTCACAATGCGGTATTTGGTTTTGTGCCTTTATCTTGCCAGATCCTGTGACCTCCTGAAGCAAGCTATCATTATCTTATTTTGCAAATGAGGAAGCTGGGGCTGAGATTTAGGGAAAGAATCCTTCAAAGTCACTGGACTAGTGTACAGGCTTTCGTATTCCTACAAGAGCTTTAAATATGCACACTGCATAAATAGAACTCACATCCTAGGGTGAATCTAGGGCACAGATTTGGTATTGGCAGTGCCATGTCCTTGGGGTATGGGTGTCCTCTTTGTATACTAAGTCTCATAATTACCTGCCTTGCCTACGTCACAGACTTTAGAAGAACAAATGAGGTTCAGAGCAAGTACTTAGTCACATGCAAAGGCTTACTCTTCTGTTTCTCCTACCCCAACACGTTGGCAGGCTCTCTCATCTTCTATTAACGTGGACCTCACATTTACAGATCCCATCCAATCCAATCTGTCCTACATTCTGTAGGTATTGTGCACGTCTCTTATTAATGTCAACAGCTGGCTATTGACCAGAGCAGCCAGCTAACCGGGCTTCTGTTCAACCTCAAACCAAAGCTCTTTTTCTCCCCTCATTAGGGATATGAGGATGCCCTGGCAAAAGTCCTGAGACTCTGCTCTACCAGGAGTCCCAGGCAATGGCTCTAGGGCCCATGGGTCAGACTGGTGTCTTAGGAAGGGCCTCAGAACAGGCAGAAGGGACACCGTGTCTCTATGGAGTCATCACAGGCAGGGTCTTGTCTTCAGAACTTGAACTTGGCAAGTGTACCTGAGAGGATCTGTTCTCTGCGGCTAAGTTCAGAGGGATGTGACTTTGTAGAGTCACATGAAAATTTAATCATTTTTTTTAAAATAGGTGTTCAAAATTGGGCTTTGGCTTTTAATAGACGAGGGCTTCCCTGAGGAGCATTGCTGCAAACGGCAAAGCTCATCTCAGAACAGAGAAGCTGCACTAATTTTGGGTTGGGAGATGATGGCTCATTGAGTAAGCGCACTTGCTGTGCAAGTAATTAGAACCTGAGTTTGGATCTCTAGCGCCCACCTGAACCGCTAACTGTGACAGCAGTGGGGGATGGGAGTGAAGACAGGGCCATACTGCAGCTTTCTGGCCGCCTGCCTAGCTGAAAAATGACCAGCTCCAGCTTCACCACGAGGCCCATCTCAAGGAAATAAGGTGGAGAGAGACGGCAGAGGACACCTGATGTCCTTTTCCAGCCTCCTCAAACATGAGCACATACGCCCCTCAGCATATACACAACACACATTTCT
The DNA here is from genome assembly GCA_001685075.1 of Bramus lutescens. Taxonomy (NCBI): domain Eukaryota; kingdom Metazoa; phylum Chordata; class Mammalia; order Rodentia; family Cricetidae; genus Bramus; species Bramus lutescens. The sequence continues at coordinate 537,868 of LOEQ01001251.1, forward strand.
TTTTATTTAGGAATAAGTATGCTTTGATAAAATGAAAACAACTTTTCTTGGATTTTTCATTATGCGCGTTCCTGGATATAGCAGCAGCAACAGAAAATTCGCAGACCACACAAACACATTAATGTACACAGAAGAGAGAAACATCCATCCAAAGGAATGTATTGGTAATGTATACGTAGATATCCCTAAGTATTTGGTTAAAACAAAACAAAAAACAGAATTACATTATAAGGCTGCTCCAAGCTTTTTTTTTTCTTTTTAAAACTCATACTGTGTTTTGGGATATATTTCTGTTCTATTAAATATGTGTCATATTTGTAACTAGCTATATTAAAAAGGGACTTTTTTTCCCCCTCAAGCTGTGAGGTAGGCTGAGAACTCTTTCCATCGAAAGGTACCACAGTCTGACGCCCTGTCTCCTGAGACCCTGGCGCTCATGAGCAACTCGCTGACCTCTTATTTCTGGCCAACACCAACAGGCAGCCATAAAAGCAGCTGCTTCTTCTCGAGCGAATGACGTCACCCGCCAGGGCCTCAGGTTGGCCTCAAGTTAAAGGAGAGGCTTGGGTAGCAATTTGCTGTGATTCGTTCAGCTCTAAAAGTGCCACATTGGCTTCTCATTCACTTGTGTCTGTGTTTGTCTTGGCACAGGGTAACCCCAGGACAGTGTAGGAAGGGGACCCCAGAAGCACTGGCTGCACACCTGATGTTCCACTTCACTGCCTGAAGAAGTGCGGCTGGCAGCAGACAGCTGGAGCTGGCGAGGCTGGGGGAGGTAGAGGCCTGTGCACGGTTATGTTAGGGAAAGCGACTCTGCTAACTTCCACCGTGGCGATGGTCATGTTTGTAGGAGGCATCACACTCATAGCACAGAAGGAAGTACAACCTTTGGGGCCAGTGAGCGCTTCCTGAGCCAAAGTCTAAACTATAGGCTAGCTGTGGATCTTGTTGTTGCCTGTTTCGGAAGCCCAAGTCTTGCGCCTAGCGTCTGTCATCTAGTTTTCCACCCTCTTTTTAGTTACTCACTTATGAAGAGTGAGCGCAGAGTCTCAGTATGTATCCTACAATGGCCTTGAAGTCTCAGTCTTTCCCACTCCACCTCCCAAGTACTGTTTTCAGCTTGAGCCACAGGAGAAATGAAGATTCAGAAGTGTTCACTCACCTAAGGTAAGATGACCGATGCTGAAAAGGACTCAGCCCATGTTCCACCATGGCTTCCTCCCCAGCCTCCATTATCATGGGGATATACATGGACACACACAGATGCATGCACACACGCAGAATGTTCACACAGACACCTCCACCAACACACAGGACTAACCCAGGATGGCCTGTTCCTAGGTCCAGCCACTAGTCCAACCAATAGTTCTAAGCATTTCTGTACGTATTTTGGATGAGGTGATGACACAGGACACACGGCTTCTGGAATCCTGGACCTGACCCAAGATCATCTCTAGGGTATAGGATGAGGTAGGGCAGGTTGGAGTGAGCATGTTCACATCCAGGCAGTGTTAGGAAATGCTGACAGCCATGTTGGTGAAGTGTGGGGGTAAAAGGGAAAACGTGGACAGGACACTCCTTCTTAGAGCAGCCAGGGAAGGCATTGCGGGCATCCAAGCTGAGGCTCGGTGAAGGGACAAAGAAGGTCATGGGAGGAACATGGCACTTGACACACCCGTGGTTGCTCCTGTGCAGCTAAGACTAATGCTCAGGTGGGAGGTGGTGTCCACGGAGGCTGCTGAGGAGGCAGGTGTTTGAGTGTGAAGGGCTAACATGTCTGCTGTAGATGGAGTCAGGGTCTCTTCTGAGCATGTCAGGAAGCCATTGAAGGGCCTAGTAGTACAGTCTGTTTACACACTCTCATTTTGCCCATGTTAGAATCTAGGCGTATAGCCATTTTGTGATGTCCTATGAAAACCCACCCGGTTGTAATTTCTGCAAAGATAGAACTGTCTGACTTTAGTGTACTTTTCCAGTTTGAGCTGCCACATCTTTTCACCTGCTTTTGTCACTCTGGCTGGGTCCGTGTGGTTGGGGCCAGGTTAGTTCAGATAACTAGTATGATCAAGATAACGTGGATATGGGAATCAAGGCCAAACAGCTTCTAGCTGTTCCTCAGCCCCTGCCTTGACCTTTTGCTTTAGACTCTAGCTGACAGAGAACCGACTGACCAGATAACACCCCTCACAAATCCTGAAAAGCAAGTTTGAATAATTCAAAGCATATGGCTAGCAAGTTTTACCCTCATCCTAGGCAAAGTGAAACAGCATTAATATCCAATAAACTAAAGCTTATAGAAACTACTTACATGAATGATGCATGGATCATACAACATGTTCAATAAATGATCTATTTATTCATATTTAATCAATGAGAGGAAGCCTAAGGGCACTTATAAAACAGTGATCCATACATAAAGAACTAGATAAACACATGGTGATAATTTTCTAAAATATATTTGCTTGTACATATATACAGGGAAGCCATGGAAACATTTCCAAAAAAATTAACAGTCATTGCATTTAGGGAGAGGAACAGGAAAGTTATGGGCAGGGATGAGAGGGAGAGTGGTTTTTTTTTTTTTGCCATACACTTTAGAATCCTTTATGTTTTCAACAGTAGGAATGTGGTACTTGAAATATTTTTTAAAAACTGTGCAACAGAATTCCACACAGTTAAAAACAAATAAAATGAACTCAGGGTTGTAAACATGGGCAGCTCTCCAAGACTTACTATTATTTGAAATCAGCATCTTTCAAAACATATGCATCTGTTCTGAACAGTTTTATGTCAACTTGACGCAAGCTATAGTCATCTGAGGGAAGGGAACCTCACTTGATAAAATGCTCCCATAAGATCTGGCTATAGGCAGGGTCGTAAAGTATTTTCTTGATTAGTGATTGGTGGGGGAAGGCCCAGCCCATAGTGGGTACTGCTATCCCATGGCTGGTGGTCCTGGATTCTATAAGAAAGCAGGCTGAGCAAGGAAGCAGCATCCCTCCCTGGCCTCTGCATCCGCTCTTGCCTCCAGGATCCTGCCCTCTTTGAGTTCCTGTCCTGACTTCTTTTGAGGATGAGCAGCAACATGGAAGTACAAATCAAACAAACCCTTCCCTTCCCAACTTGATTTTTGGTCACAGTGTTTCATTGCAGCAATAGAAACCCTAAGACAGCATCTTTTAACTTTTTGGTGAAGAAATAATGAAAATCGGTTTCTATGTCTATTTTTAGTGTATACACAAAGGACAGCATCAGTGCCTCAGCACAGCACATGGGCAAGGAGCCACCGTGCTCTGTGCATTTAAATGAATGAGAGCAAAAACTTCATTCCTTCAGTAGCACAGCACCATTCAGGGCTCAATACTCATATGTGATGGGTGACTGTACTCCCTACAGAATATAGGGAGCTTTTCCATCATGCAAAAAGTTTGGCTTGGTAAGAGTAGTATAGACAAACCAGCCCAGACCGGTAATTGACCAACAGAGTGACAGCCTTGTGAGATGGAACTTTATATTTTTTGATTCTTCTCATTGTCTGATAGTTGTTCCGCCCCCCAATTACTTTTGTAATTTTACAGGAGGAAAATGATGACTTTCACTGGTAGCAGTTATTCATTTCTCATTAAAACAATACCCTGACATTTTTTCTCCTATGCCTTGGCTAGTTTTATGTCAACAGGACACAAGCTAAAGACATATCTGTGAAGAGGAACTCTTAAAGGAGAACATGCTTCCATAAGATTGGCCTGTGGCAGTCTGTGCTGCATTTTCTTTACAGGTGATTGATGTGGGAAGACCCAGCTCCCACATCTGGGCAGGTGGTCTTGGGTGGAGAGACCCAGGTCCCACATCTGGGCAGGTGGTCTTGGGTGGAGAGACCCAGCTCCCACATCTGGGCAGGTGGTCCTGGGTGGGGAGTCCCAGCTCCCACATCTGGGCACGTGGTCCTGGGTGGGAAGATCCAGCTCCCACATCTGGGCAGGTGGTCCTGGGTGCTCTAAGAAAGCAGGATGCACAAGCCATGGGGAGCAAGCCAGTGAGTGATACTTCTCTATGGCATCTACTCCAGTTCCTACTTCCAGGTTCTGTCTTGAGTTCCTGCCCTGACTGCCCTTCACGATGACTTGTGATTGGAACATGCAAGCTGAAACATTGCCTCCCAAGTTGCTTTTGGTCATGGTATTTATCACAGCAATAGAAACCCTAAGACACCAAGAGTTTAACATTCACTCAGAAGGCAAGAGAGTTACAAAAAGTTACCAAAGGAACTGTATTGGTCTTTGTTTTACAACAATGAAACACCCGAGGCTTGCTGACCACTTTGGAGGTTCATGGCCATGGTGCTAGCGATGACTCAGCCTTGGTAAGGACCTTATAATGTGATAATAGGATTTTGTATGAGAGGAAGAGATCAAATCACACTGAGAGGCAGGAAGCAAAAGAGCCAGATACCCCATGATGCCTCGAGGGAAAACACCTTCAGCTGGCTTTAGGATCTGCCACTAGGCCCACATCTTAAAGGTCCTGCCATCTAACCTCGAATACCCTGGGGACCCAGACACATGAAACCTGGGATGGAAGTGAAACATAAGAAGCAGGAGCCATTCTGGTAAAAACGCAATGAGATTCTAGAGTGAATGCAGCTTAGGAGCAGCTTACCAGGCCCTGGTGACCATCGTGCCCCATCTCATTCCCGTCTGGGCTGTTTTTCAGTAACACAGGATACTTACCCACTGGCAAAGTAAAACTTAAATTACTTTCCATTCTTGTAGTTCTAGAGGAGGAGTTGGGGCGCTGGACTGAGAGGTCCACTTCCAAGGAAATCTGAAGTCCCCCATGAGATAAAGACAGGGACGGGGGAAAGGACACTGCTTTGATGTGGGGACAGCTATCTGAGTGGAACGGGGTAGAGTCAGAAAGGACAGTGGATATGACATCTGCTTATGAAGAGATGACAAAAGTTGCTAAAAGCACTGGAAGGCAAGAAGGTAGGCTGGAGTAGAAGCATGACCAGGAAGCAGATGGCAGGAAATGTCACACAGCTTTTCACCTCCGAGGAAACTTGGATTTGAAATATTAAACATCCTTCTGATTGTCATCCACAAGACAGAGTGAAACAACATTTCCTAAGGTGATAAATAAATGGGACAAACTTTGAAACTCTGGTTTATAGTTGCTCGGGGTAGATCTCAATTTCCCTCTAACTGAAAGAAATTCATCCCTTGACTGGGGACAGTGTTTTCTCAACAGCAGTGACAGAAACCAGAAAAAGGACATGGTGGCTTTAGAGTGTGGGTCTTTTGAGATTCTTCCTTTACCACTAGAGTTTGAGGAGACAGTTTTGTCCTGACCATTCTCTTCTCCCTGGAAGAGTTGCTCATGCAGTCATAACCTGTTCCTGAAAACACAGCCCAAGGAAGTACCCTCTCCCTGATGCTCTCCTGAGAATGTGGATCTGGCTTGACTGTGTTATACCTCTATGCCTTTGTGTAGTTGGTGCCTCTAATCTAAACTATCTCCCCTTCAGGGAGAGAGCCCACTCATCTTGCAGGATTCCACTCCTCTGAGTCAGAACAGATGTTATCCACTTCCTACTGGGATGTGTACGAAGATCAGCTTGGGACAAGTCTGTCTTTTGAATGAGATAGGGATTCTCCCTTGGGGACAGAAAATGCTTGTTCATTCCTTTGTTCCTTCTGACTCAGTGGTTGATGCATGGTAAGAGTTTCATTAATGTTGGTGGCATTAATGTCCTCATCCTGCACCTATAACACCCAGTTACTGTTATCCTTGAACTGACCATATGTGCTAAGAGGAAAAAAAAAGACTGTGGTTGCTTGAGTAATTCTTCCCCTCCCCCAAAGAGATCTACATCCTTATTCCTGGAATCTGTGACTGCTGCCTTATATGGCAAAAGGGACCTCGCACATGTGACCAAGTTAAAGATCTTGAGATGCCTAAGCTCGCTTGGATCACCTGAGTGGTTTTATTGTGACCACGAGGTCTTTATAATAGAGGTGGGAGATGCAGACTTGAGAAGAGAGGCAGGGGGTGAACACAAATGATACATTGGGGGGCCACAAGTCAAGGCATAGGGATGGCTTCTAGAAGCTGGACATAGATTTGACTCTTCTGCCTTAGAGCCGCAGGGAAGAAGCTGACCCTACAGAGCAGGAGTCAGTGATCCCAGTCTGCATGGAGCTCATTTGCTTTGACTCAAGGAAGTAAATAACTTAGGGAATTCTGACAGTTGATGGAGGTGAGGGGTAGTGGAGGTCTATGCGAGGGCAGAGACCTTGGGAGTGGGAATGAGTGGCCAGCTGGGCTGTGCTGGTGTTAGAATGGACAGGAATGCTGGGAGCCAGAGAAGAGGGGGGGAGTCTGGATTCTCCACACCAAGTTCTTTCATCTACCACTTTCTGCCTGGTTAGATTTTAAGACATGCCAGACAACCCATCCCACCCTATCCATCCAAGTGTCTGTCTTTCTGTCTGTCCTTCTGAGGTATCTTTTCTGCTCTACAGATGTTTCTTTAATTCTAAATTGTGTTGGGAAGAATGAAGCTGATCAGCCCTTCCCACTGAGATGCAAACAGTTGATAGTGCCTTCAATTCCCAAGTCTCACTGCCTTGGAGCCTTCAAGGCATTATACAGCTGGAGTGTCCCTAAGTGAAGCTCCCCAAACCCTGTTGTCAAGGCCAGGCCTCCTGACCTGGTGAGTCATCTGGTTAAGCGCATTGGAGAATCTCCTTTTCTGTATACGACCTGGTGGTCCTGGGATGTTCTTTCGCTATCTCTGACTGTTCTCCTGGAGTACCTCCCAAGTCTAGTCTAACCAGTTCTCCCCAGACAGGGTCTCCTGGTACAGACAGGCTGGCCTGGAATCTGTTCTACTAGCTCCTGACAGCCTCGACCTTGAGATCTTCCCGCCTCAGCCTCTGAGTGCTGGGACTATTCAGGTACCATTTGTAGTACCTATTTGTTCTCCTGGCCATGTGGCCTGAACCTGGGCTGCCTGAAGGGCAGGACATTGAGTTCCCCACTGTTGTTGGCTCTCCTGGAGCTCTGCCTGTCAGGTGAAGCTCGCCTCTGTCTGGGTAAGTTAAGAATAGATGATACAGTCAGACGGAGTGGGATGGGCTTCGCTTTAAACTTGGATTCACCAAGACCGCATCACTTCTCTGAGCCTTCCTTTTCTCACTGAAAAACGGTTGCATTATAAATGAAATAATCCACCCACAAAGGAACAAATTCTTCCCTCCCATGCCTGTGCAATCCTTGAAGTCATATCCCTGGAGATGGAAACTAGATTGGAGATTCTGGGTCTGTGGGAGGGGAGACGAGGGAGTTAGCATTTAATGGGGACAGGGCTCAGTGAGGGAAGGTGAAGTAATCTGGAAGATGGACGTGGCGGCATTTGTGCAAGAATGCAAATGTGCTATTGCCGAACCGTATACTTAAAATGGTAAAAAGCTCCATTTTATGTTATGCATATTTTGCCATAATTAAAAACAACTGCTGGTATAACTCAGTGATAGAGAGCTCAGCTAGCATGCTCAGGGCCTAAAGAGAAAAGTTATTAATAATACCTACTTTTCATTATTTTATCCAACCATACTACTGAGCTATATTGACCAAAGCAGCATGTTTGACATAAATAAAGAAAACAACCCAAGCAGGACAGAATGAAGATTCCAGAAACAAGCCAAGAGATTTACAGCCAGCTAAGTCTTTACAAAGGCACCGAGACCGTACAGCCAGTCTCTTACATCAGTTGTGCTGGGAAAACTAGATGAACAATGAAACCACACCCCTAATAAATAAATCACCTCACAATAAATCACCTCAAGATGGACTGGAGACAAATGAAAGACCCCAAATTATAAAACAACGAGAATGAAAACCACAGAGGAAATGTCTCAGGACACTAGTTTGGGCAAGGCTTTCTCAGACAGGACCCCAAAAGCACAGAATCCAGAGGCAAAAACTTGAAGAAATCTCAGCTAAGGGAGTGTTCATGGAGAGAGATGACTTGCAGAATGGGAGAAAACATTTGCAAACCTCTCATTTGAAAAGGGATTAATATTCAGAACACACAAGGCACTGCAAAAACTCAACAACAAAACCCTCCTATTAGACCATATGTGTTTTCCTACCATTCGAGAGGTGCTGGGTTCAAGTCCCCACAATGAATAACCTGGACACGAAGATGTACTTCTGTAATGCTAGCATTCAGGAGGTAGAGGCAAGAGGATCACAAGTCAAAGATCCTCCTTGGATACACGCTGAGTTCAAGGCTACAAGACACCTGTCTCAAAAAACAACAAAATAAGCGCAAAATCTGATTTCCTGTATCTCAAAAGAAGAGATGCAAGTAACTAAAAGTGTATGGAACAGTTTTCAACATCACATATGAATACGATTCAAAGCCACATAAGCTATCCTTTCACCCTACTTAGCATGACTACCGTCAAACAATCAAAACTAAGAAACACTAGTGGGTATACAGAGAAAGGGGAAGTCTCGGAACATTGGTGGGATCGAAAATTATTAGTATGGTCATTATGAAAAATAGTATGGATGTTTCTCAGAGGACTAGGAGTGGAATTACCATATGATCCAGTGATTCCACTTCTGGGTTTAATATCCAAAGAAAAGGAAATCAATACATAGGAGAGATTTCTACAGTTCTACATTTCTTGGAACACTATTTATAATAATCAAGATAAAATGTCATATATATGAATGCCATATATATGTTTGTGTGTATATGTATGTATGTCATTCATTCGTTAATGAATCTCTCTCTCTCTCTCTCTCTCTCACACACACACACACACACACACACACACACACATAGGAATATCAATAACATTTGGCCACTAAAAAGAAAATCTTGCCATTTTGGCACTATGGATATGCCTGGGGAACAATGTAAAATGTATCAGGTAGAGAAAGATAAATGCCACTTATTTTCAGATGTAGAAAGGTAAAGAAGATGATTTCATAGAAGCAGAAAGGATAATTGTGCTTACCAGCGCCCGGCTGAGATGTGACTGGGAGAGGATGGTTAATACTCAGTGGTATAGCTGGTTAGGACTAACTTAGTGTTCAATAGTACAGTTGCGTGATTACCATTGACAGTAGATTCCAGACTTCAAAGAGCAAATACAACTATTTTTAAATGCTTCTTAAACAGGAACTAATCAATCTTTGAGGCGATAGACCTGCCACTTACCCTGATCTGCTCGTTATTCATTGTATTGAAATATCACACTGTACTCCATAAATGTGTGCAATCATTATATGCCAATGACATCATAATACCTGCCTCCCAGAACTGCTTCCAGAGACCCATGAGTCAACGCTGCAAGGCCTGCTGAGTGGCAGCGTCTCCATAAACAGAAGCNCCGTAATCCCACACCTCTGGCAGAGCAGAGCCTTATCAGGCAGCATGTGAGGTACACAGTGCAGACACAACATCCAGCAGACTGTCTAGCTCTTCACAGACCCAGACCGTAACAAGGTTTTTTGTTTCCAGGAATCCACCATGGAGAAGGGAAGGGTATTTTCTAACAGCTTAGACCTTGAATTACCATCATCCAGTTACCCAGGTGTTGGAGTTGGCCAAGATCTCAGAGCTTGTTGGGGGTGAGAATCTACTCGGTGCTATGCCTTCAGCTTTAATGCCTGGAATCTTTGTAAGCCGCGCTTAAGACCTGGAGGTGGAGACAGCATCCTAGAGACAGGCTAAGTCAAATCCCATGGGTCTTCCCAGCTGTGGGAAGAGGAGCTGTGAGTGCAAGAATGGTCAGAAAGCTAAGTGTCTTTGCCTTTAAGGAAGGATCTAGAAGCTAAGGAGTGTGAGGCACTTCTAGAAGGTGCAAAGGTAAGGAAATGGATTCTCTGCCAGCTCCCTAGAAAGGAACACACTGCTGGCACGTGGTGACACACATGCTGGACTTCCAGACCTGGGAAGTAGCGCTCTAGATTTATGTTATCTTGCTAAGCCCGCGGTAAGTGGTTATGGCAGCAACAGGAAACGAGCAGGAGGGGCTGCAGGCAGGAAGGCCACCGTGGTGCATGATGCTGCTTTTCTTGCTCACGACAATCAGCACCCTGGGCAATGTTGTGTCATCTGCAGCATTCAGAGCCCATCACTGCCTAGATCACCTGGAGGGAGTATCCCCCTTTCAAAGCCCAGAAAACACACAGACCACTTGCTGGGAAAGTCTGTTATCTGCTAGAGTGCAGGTCTGTTCCTGCAGCCCAGAAGAGATACAGCTACTTCGCCATTATCCTGAGCTCAGCCCACCTTGACATTGTGGGGCAGACAGACAGGCACGTGTGAAGGGCCTCTTGCCCTCCTGTTCCGTCAAAGATGGATGCAACGCATACTTTCTGTTCAGATTTTCCCTTCTGAAGCCCGGATACAAACATGGCTATCCCTGTAATTACAAACTTCCACCACAACACATGCCCCCACTTTGGGTTTTGTTTTAAGACTTGTTTCCTTGGGAGATTATAAAAGAAATGTGAACCTTGCAAAGTTTGCCATGGTCCCACCCCAGGGATGTTTACCAAAAGATAAGATTCTTAAAGCTGGGGCTGGAGAGATGGCTCAGCGGTTAAGAGCATTGCCTGCTCTTCCAAAGGTCCTGAGTTCAATTCCCAGCAACGACATGGTGGCTCACAACCATCTGAAATGAGATCTGATGCCCTCCCTTTTCTGGCCTGCAGACAGACACAGAGACAGAATATTGTATACATAATAAATAATATTTAAAAAAAGATTCTTAAAGCTGGCCTTTTAATGCAGCCAACCATAGAAGTCAATAATTTTGTGTATCTAAGAGAATAAAAAAAGCAGAGTTTGTTTTTGGCGCTCTTGACTTCCATAGCTCTGGAATCACATTCTGAGTGACGAGGCTGAACCTGGGTATGGCTTCCTGAGACCACACAGTCGCTCACATCTCCCGGAGTCCACTAAGGCAGCCCTGGTTCCTTCACGCTTGAAAATGACACAGAGGAAAAGTCTGACGTCATAGGAAAGCAAACTGACAGACTTCCTTCAAAATAAAGTCGGAAACAAAACTCAACAACTCCAGACACTCTGTTCCCATAAAAATTTTTAAAGTTTTTTTTCTCTTCTGACTTAAAAAGTAATAATTCATGTCTCCCGTTGACATTGGGGGCAATAGCAAAAAAAAAAAAAATTCTGAGGATGATCAAGTCACGTGATTTCTCCTACTGGCTTCTCCCAGCTGCCTACTCACTGTGGCCACACCTGAGATTTGCAGGCCATAGCTATGGGTATCACCTGGACGGAGCTCATGGAAACAAGCCCTGGAAAGCAGATCTCCAAGGAAGACCCGGGCAGGAGCAGCCAGCATGGCTCCTACCAACTGACCAGGCCCACTGGATGGGATCATGTGTTCCACATGGAGCTGCCACGACTTCAACAGCAGGACAAACAGCCATTTAAACCTCTATTCCACGTTCATTTTGCTTACAAGAGATCCAAACATGCACACGTGGAAGTTAAAGATGATCTGACTAATCTTTAGTTAACATTAATTTTGAATTTAATTTTTTTTTTGAGACAGAGTCTCTTTATGTAGTCCTGACCATACTGGAACTCACTATGTAGACCATGCTGACCTTGAACTCACAGAGACAGAGCCTCCTGCCTTTGCCTTCCAAGCGCCCCTATCAAAGGCGTACAACACTCTGCCAGTCTTTAAATTAAATCTTGAAGGAACTGTATTTTCCTCATTGTGGCTTAGAAGTTTTTTTTTTGATTCATATTTCAAAACTCATACTCTCCCTAGGGACTCTATCCCTTTCATTCTGGAGCCAAATTGTCTGTAAGGGCATAAAGGAAAGGGAGGTGGGATCTCTGCTTCATTTAGAAGTCCAGCTTCAAATGGGGGAATACAGGATGCTCACAGATGACGTCATAGGTGTATTTTCTTGACCTTAAGCTGTAGGCCCTGTGCCCGGGTCATTACAGTTTTCAAGCCGCTCCACTGGGGCCCCAGGCAGGGTTCCACTGTTGGCCCTGAGCTTACTTTAGAGTCTTGCATTTAACACTGCTTTCTCCATTAACACCAAGCCCACGTTCTAGCCATCAGCCAAACAACAAAGGATTTTCCAAATATGCACCCAAAGAGACATGTGCGCATTGCAGGCCGCAATGGGAAACTCAAACAGCTAGAGCTTATTAAGAAAGCCAACAATTGATGCCAAACGCCGAGTCCCAAAGTGAACTGGCAAGACAAAAGCCAGAAAGAGGAACAAAAATATGCATTGAAGGGGAGGGGCCAACAGGGAGGTGTCGATTTCTATGGAAGGACTGACATCATTGTTTCCCAGTGATACTCAGCATGCAGGAAACAGATGGCTAAGAAGTGGTGGGAGGGGCTACTTAGGGTAATGGCGGCTTGCACTGTTTCCAATGTTGCCTTTGGGAACCTACCTAGGAACCTTTTCTTGGAAAAACCAGGAGTGGGAACTCTGTTCTCAGGGTTTTAGAAGCTATTTCAGACTCCACTGAAGCTAGTTTAGCAACACATGTGAAAATGAAACTCTGCATAGCCCACTGCCAGCAAAGCCATGGCTATTTGGGACCCGAGCAGACAAAGCCACTGGGAGAAACCAAGTGTCCATCAGATATGGTTGGAGTCCTGCTTCTTCCACTTCCCAGCCAGGTGACCCTGACAAGTGACTATCAGAGTTGCTCCTCACTCATCAAATAGAGATAGATGAGGTTGAGGTTGAACATTTTTATGCCTTATAGCTACAGACCTAAGAAACCCAATTAGCCATGTGTGTTGGCGAACGCCTTTTATTCTAGCACTTGGGCAGCAGAGACCAGCGTGGTTAATATTCGGTCTTTCGGGGTTAGTAAGAACATGTCTCAAAAAATTTTTTAAATTATTTTTTTAAATGGGGGAAAGGGTTGCCATGCAAACCTGACAACCTGAATTGGATCAGCAGATTCCATGGTGGAAGGAGAGAACCAGCTTCCACAAGTTGTCTTCTGACCACTACATGCTCACACATGATGATAATTAAAAAAAGAGAAACGTAATCAGGGTGGGCAGTATCTTCTCTTTCTCTGAGCGTGTGTGTGCATGCGTGTGTTTGTATAGGTGCACCGGTACATGTATGGGTACTGCGTGGAAGCCAGAGAAGAACCTCACCAGTTCCTCTTCAGGGGCTGGCCATCTTGTATTTAGAGGAGGTCTATCACTTGCCTGGAACTCACCAAGTAGGCTAGGCTGGCTGGCCAACAAGCCATAGGGATCCACATGGAGCCCTCTGAGGATTAAACCTGGGTCCTTCTGATTGCACAGCTTGATAGAGCTGTCTCCCCATGACTGTTCTCTTTATTTCTGTTATCCTGTTCCTTCTTTCTTTCCCTCCTCCCTTTGCTCTTCTTACATCTTAGTTTCTTATTTGTCATCTTTTTCTTCTTCTCCTCCTCTTCCTTTCTTTTGATGGGGTCTTGCTATGTAGCTCTGGCTGGCTTCCTAGCTGCTTTCAACCTCATGACAGAGCCTGGTCTGGCCTTAAAACTACAAGCTCCCTCCCTCAGCATCCTGAGAATTAGAATTATTGGAGGTGCCACCAGGACCTGCACAGTTAACATAACATTTTTTTTTTGGTTGGGAGCCTTATCTTTTTGTAAAAGGCTTTATTTTTCTGGGTCCAGGCAAGAAACAGGTAGAGGCCCAGCCAGCCAGACCAGTGGCCCTTCTTATCCTTGCAGCTGCTGTGTGTTCACCTAATGGTGGAATCTCTCTTCTGCCCTGGAGACACACTTCTTTCTTCCCCATATCTTAGCAGCCTTTCCAGAGTTTAAGTTCCCCTGAGGCTGCAGAGGCTGTGACCAACCCCAAGGATCAGGCAAAGCCACATAAGTTTCCTGCCTCTAGACTCCAGCCACCCCTTTCCCGATTCCTCTGCTGTCCCTTACAGTCAGGCATCTTTGTTTTATTGACTTTGCCAGCTACAAATAACCCTCTGTCCGATGGCTGTCAGTCAGCTGCCACACGTGTTAGCATCTCTTGCTTAAACATGCTCTAAAGCCCTCACTTCACTCTTCTTCATAATTTGTAGAAAGTTGATTTCTTGTCTTTTGATCACCTCTAGGCCAAGACCAATTTGAGAACACCAAGAGGGCAGTGGTTCTCAACCTTCCTAATGCCAAGGCCTTTTAAAGCAGTTCCTCATGCTGTGGTGACCCCCAACTGTAAAATCATTTTCGTTGCTACTTCATAACTAATTTTGCTACTGTTATGAACCATAATGTAAATACCTGTGTTTTCCAGTGGTCTTAGGTGACCCCTACTGAGTCCCACTGCAGTAGGGTCTAGCGCATTTACCATTCCATTCAGTTTTTGTTGCTTTAATTCGAAGTCCCACCAAGGTAGTTTCTGATGAAAAGTCTACGGATGAGGCTGGAGGTGGAGGTCAGTGCTACTGTTTGCCTGGCAAGGGCAAGGTCATGGGTTCCATACTCAGTACTGATCCCCTGCCTCCACACACACTAAAAGTTGTCTTTAAAAAAAGCAGAACAAAACAAGAAGAAAAATCATAAATATCTCTTCTCCAGGGGAAGAGATATTCACATGAGTTTCTGCAGAGGCTCTTTCCCAACCCTTGTGGACTTATTTTCTCTGCCAGCCATTTCCAGATGTGTTCTGGCATCTGTAACAGTGTGAGCTGGTATGTGCTGCTTTTCAGGGACATGAGTAGCACTCAACCCTTTCCCCTCTGAAGGCATCCTGGGCCAGCATCAAACCATGGGTGTGGTACCAGGGCATGACGTACCAGCCAAGCTTGAGCAAGAACAGAAAGTGCCAGCGACTTGATCTCAGAAATTCAATTGGTTCACACCAAAGAATGAGGTGGTAAAAGGCACCTTCTGCAGAGTTCCATGCAAAGTCTGGGTTGTTTTCTATCTGGGTCTAGCTGCAAACCCCCCATGGGACCATAAAAGAGTCTTGGAGTCCTAATCACACAGCATATGAACGGAGTTCTCGTCACCAGCCACCTAAAAGGGCTTCAATACCCACTTCCAGGATAGGAAGAGAGATCCTAGATAGAAACCAAGCAATGACCATGTGCTCCCAGGCTCCCAGAGATAGGCACAACCTACTGCATCTACCTCAGCTGAGCTTGCCTCCTGCTTACATATACAGCCAGGAACAACACAGAACGGTGGGCAGAATGGAGAGGGAACTGGGAGCCTCTGACTCTCTAAGGCCATGGGTATTTCCAGAAGGAAGAGGCGGCTTGTGGCCACAGTGAGGAAGGAAGGACCTAGGAGGACTGAGAACTGGTAGGTTTGGATATATGTGTGTGTGTGTGTGTGTGTGTGTGTGTGTGTTTGCTCAAACGCAGGCACATGCTGTTCACAAACCGGCTTGCAGGGGACAAAGCACTTCTCACTCCCCAATTGTTATGACTGTCTCTGGGTCAGGCTGGGAGAAGGCAAAGCAAAAGGCAAAATATTTAGGGTTTGTGAGGAACAAAATAGGTTAAGTACAAAATTATGAATTATTCTCTTCTGGAAGATATGATTCCAGTCTAAGACTGTGGCCTTGGGTGTCTTAGAGTGCTGGGTTTAAACCTCACATTTCCCATCTGGATAATCTTGGTGAATAATTTCACCTCTCAGAACTCAGTTCTCCTTTGTAGAAAGTTTGGTGGGTGTGAAGATGTCAATTTTTAAAGAGGTTGAAAATATTCCTTGGTGTGAACAAAACGGCTGGCACAAAAACAAAACAAAACAATATTGATGGTCACTCCTGCTAATGATAACAGTAGCAGTATGGTCTGGTGGAACTCAGCCTTCACACTGGGTCCCTTCTCTCTTTCCAAGAAACCTCCCCGCCCCTCCCCCTCCAACCACCTAGCAAAGGGTAGCCAGCCAGCTTTTTCCAGTGGAGGAGAGTTCCTTCTCTTAACCTTTATCTAAGGTTGCATCCAGGGAAGAGCAGTCCAACAGGGGCCAGGCTCTTAGAGTCCCAGCAGGCTGGAGCCCCGCCTTCCATAGTACTTGAGGCCAGCCTTTTGAGAGAGAGGCGCCAAGATCAGTTCAACTCAAGCATGGCCTTTGTGTTGGAGCCTTGGGAGAAATACTTAAGAGGACTGGTCGGCACATGCACTAATAAGATTAATTTGAAGAGTGGNACTGCATTTGATTTAAATGTGCGGCGCACAATATGTGGGGAAAGAACTCATTCCATGTCCCTGACTCCGAGACTGGCCTGTAGGAACCGCAGAAGGAAGTGGGATCCTGAGACCCTTGGGCCAGAGAAGACAGGCAGCTCAGCGTGGGCAGTCTGCTCTGGAGGGAATGAGCAATAGGAAGCCCTGACCAGGTGGTTTTATCACTACTTTCTTCCAGAAACATTAGCTACAATATCCAGTGGCAGAGTGGGTGGTGGTGAAAGGTTCCCATGCCCAGTCTGAGTCTTGGAACTTTCAGTCCCACCCACTTCTTCCACCCACTGCTCAGAGCCACACACAGCATCGAATCCCAGGAAAGCTGTTTGTTAGGGAGGCCATCCCTGGGAACAAACTGTCCCAGCAAGTGTTTGAGAACTGTCTTCGTCAACCAAACTCTGAAATTCTCACTGTTTCCCTCCCTCAGAAGAAAGCTTTCAGGGCTGCCCCATGGAGGCTGTACAACGCTGACTGGCCTCAACCCCACAATCAAGGGGAGGACAGACAATCGCATCCAACGCTACAATCTGGATGGTGCTGGGGAGCTCGTTTCTGTATGGGTAGGATGTGTTCCTTCTCTGTCTGTTTTCTTCTGCGCCAGTCTAGGAGGGAGCCACAAACTCTCCCCTGTCCAGCAGATGGGTCTNGGGAGTGGGCTTCCGTAGAGGCAATGGCACTGGGACTTCCTGGAGCTGGGAGGCACCTGGGAGGCTGCCAGGGGTTGACATGGGAGAAGTGAGGGTAGAGCTGTTCCTGTGGTCAAGGAGCTCTTGGCAGAGGTCTGAAGAGCCTGCAGAAGGGAGCCATGTGGTAGGTGGAAGTAGCTGTTTCCATTCTCTGTGTGGGTTGTTTGTTATACCCAGAAACAAAGCAGTCCAGGCTGGCCTGAGGGTTGGCCAGGCAGTTTGCTCTGTGCTTAATGCCTTTACCCCTGCTTGTCTCTTCCAGTTCCACTCTGGCATTCTGAAGTGGGAATGCCTCTCTACTCTCAAGCCCCTCAGGCTGCTGTTCTGTCTTCACAATGTCCCCAACTAGAACCAGGCTTTTCTTTCAGTTTTCTGAGGCCTAGAAGGAATTGGCTATCTCTGGTCTTTAAAAAACTTGCTGTATAGCCCAGGCTGGTCTCTAACTTGAGATCTTTGAGCCTAACCTGGCTCTCAGATCTACTGAAGCACGTTTGTTTCAGGATGACATTTTTCTTTTCTATGCCTGTGCGCTGAAGGTCTTCTCAGCAACTCTGGGAAGGCCCTGCATCAACTGGACTCCCCACTAGTGTGGCAAGCAATCCTGCTTCCATTCCTTCTGGGTGATTGATGAAGGCCCTCACTTCACGGAAGCCTCATTCAGTCTTGGTGGTTGTGGGAGCGTAAATCCAGGCTGTTTTGCTAGTGACAAGTGTGGGTCCTCAGACAGGTGTTTTACCCATATCAACCCATGTGTTTTCACATCTGTCCTGTTACCTCTATTTCACAAGAGGGGAAACTGAGACCCAGAGGCAGGAAGCAACTCTCTCCAGGGTCAGTCATCTGGGAACAAGCAAAGCTGAGACTCTAGGCAGGAGAGTTCCAGCAATCTTAGTGGAAGCACCAGTAAAGTCCCCTAACTTGGATTAGGGAATGCTTCTAGAACTTTCTATAGCTGAGACACACTTGGTGAGGAATTAGCTGGGGAAGGTGTGCAAATGATGCACCAGACAAGGATTAAGCTGCAGAGATACTGTCTGGGTCTCCATTCAGCACAAAATCTTAAACAGAAAAGTATTTGCCTCCTTTGCTACGACCTTGCTCTATTTATGTCTGTTCAGTATCTTGTCTGTTTAACGGGAGACCGAAGCTTTCACATCTTCTCCTACAACTGCCTCTTCAAAGTCAACAGGTGCTAAAGGTTGGCTGGTTCACATCCCTGAGACTATGCGTTTCTTATAGCCAAAGCCCATCTTTCTTCCCCACTGCATCCAAAACATGGCTGGAATAGAGTTTTGTTTACTGGGTTAATAAACAAAGGAAATGAATAAACCAAGTGAGGGAACTATTTAGCTTCAGAAACGAAATGAAAAGAAGTGATAACTGATGTTCCTACTGTTTACCCTCATCCTTTGAAACACTAGCAAGTTCTGAACAAGGGCAGTGTTACATTGGCATGGGCCAGTGGTTTGTTCTGAACCTTCTGTCGACTCTGAAACTAAATCGACGTTATACCTATAAATCTTTGTTTTATATTAATTTACACATTTTCAGCCTGATAAGGATGAGAAAAATTCTCCAGCAATGAAAAGGTTCACACTTTTTATGGAACATTCAGAGGAGACTCTACTTATGCAGGGAACATGGCCTACAAACCAAGCACTACATACGGCTTCTCCACCCCATCCACATACCAAAACCATCTCGGAGAGATTTTGATTTAGTTGGTCTCTCATGGGCCCCTGCATTGTCTTTTTTTTCCTTTGAGAGATGAAAAGAGGATCTGACAATGTAGCCCAGGCTAGTCTCAAACTCTTGATCCTCCTGCCTCAACCTCCCAAGTGTGGGGACTACAGGTATGGGCTATGGTGCAGTGGCTTCAACATTTTCAAGGACTTTCTATCTGGTTAAAAATCTCTCACCATCATTTGCCTGCCATTAAGGCACTAGGTGAGATCAGTCTCGTTTTCCACCAAGGAGTAGGTAAAACGAATAATGATGGATCAGAAAGGCAAGGAAGTCTTAGCTCTTAAAGTGTGGCCAGCCCAGAGGATAAGACAGTTTTCATCCTAGCACCTGGCCCCTGGTCCCATCACCCAAAGCTCTGTTAGAAGACCCAGATTACTTGGCTCATAAGGGAGTGATAGGAAATGACCATGACCCACATTCCAGATCTCTGGACTTCACTCATGCCCTAGTGCCATGGGTAACAATAATCTGATGTGTTTCAAACACATAGCTACCAGAAAAGACCTCCACATTTAGCCATCAAAAAGAAGAAAGAGAAAAGTAGACTCCTTACATCAGCAGTATGGAGGTGATTCGAGATAGGAAGAGAGAATTTGAGAGAATTAGCCGGTTCCAAGATTGGGGCAGAGTCATTCTGCCTATGGGTAAGTGAAAAAAAAAAGTTCCTAGCAGTCACCTTATGGCCTGCTGTGGCCTGCTTATCAGGTGAGAGAAAAGTGGCCAGAGGCTGGGGGTGTAGCTCAGGGTTAGAACACTTGACTACCTTTGGAGAATCCCCTGCTTTGATCCACAACACTGGTGGTTGAAGGGAGAAGTGGGAAGTTGTTACACCAGGTTTCTGTGCTGCTGGGGATGGTCCCAGCAGGGTGTGAACCCATCGTCCATGTGGCTACCTGCAGGAACTGCATGTTCAATGTGTGTGTTTCTAAGAAAAGGGAGCTCAGCTTTCATCAGCCTCCCAAAGATTAAGCGTCATAGCTGGCCATGAGTATAATACTCACTCTATGCTAANAAGATGTTGCTTTTCACCCTACCCTGTCCGATTTGTCTGGTCGGAGGTAGCCAGGCTAGGCTTGAACTAGAGAAGTAGCTCACAGCTGGCCCTTTTGTGCTCAGCTTCTGTCTGCCTCCCTGGAGCGCTCACTCATTGCAGCTTCCCCATATCCAGAGCGCCAAGCTCAGCTAGTGATCACCAGCTTTGTCCTCCACTCCAGCCTGTGACTTTGCTCCCTGTGGCAACACAGGAGCTCTTGGTTTTTCATGTTTCTGTTCTTTCTCTATATTCTTGTGCTCCCAAACTGAAACCCACTTCCTTTCCATTTCTACCTAGGTCCAGTGCCCTGTCCTTTAACTCCAAAGTTCAATGACCATGACATGATTATTGAAAGGCCCTTCCCAGCCTCCTGGTTCCTGGTTACCACTCTGATTTACCACCTCCAACATTCTGAGATGTTCTTCCAAGGTCATGGACAAAAGGGTTGTGCCCTGCTCAGCCCTTCCTCACCTGGGTCAGAATCCGGGCCTTGCCTTGCCTATTAACTAATACATGTCTCTGCATTGTTTTAGAAAAAAAAACATTTATCAATTCTATCATCATCTCTCACACACACGTGCACACACATACATAGATACACATACACATACATAGATATATACATACACACACAAGGAAAGCAATGACTTTTGGCTGTTTTGAGACAAGTTCTATTTAGTCTAATTTATATTAGCTGCTTATTATTCATGGCTAATTTCCACATCGTACTACAGTGTGGGATCAAGAGTGCCAGCTGCCTTCCACTTCAAAACCAAACTCTTTCCAGGTATGGCCAGTTTTAAATGGTTGCTCATCTGTGGCAGGGCTGTTGGCTTTCAATCTGGGGGCAAGGATCATTAAAAGAGAGAGCCAGAAAGAGGTCTGGATCCTCTCCATCCTTTGTGGTGACGAGCCTTGGGCCTCTACTCCTCTTAGGACCTCCCTTCTTCCTCGCAGGATGGAGAGCACTGAGTACCTGCCCTCCATTTTTTCTACTGAACATCAGTTCCCTTTCTCCTTTCCCATAGGAAGCACACAGAAGTCTAGAGTACAAAAACAAGTTTGAGAGAGGAGCTGCCTAAGGGTGCCTCCGAAGTTCTCTCCCAGGGCCCTAGGGTTTTCAGGTTCTTCCTTAACCTGTGACTTTATAAGACTGGGGTGTGGCTAGCAGGGCCATTATACAACTCTCACAGCATGTGTGCATGCATGTGCATTTGTGTGTGTGTGTGTGTGTGTGTAAGTGTGTGTGTTTCAGAACAACACCCACATGACAGGAGGTGGCATCCCAGGAGCATGCCCAGTGTACCTACAGGTTAATATGAGGACCCCTGCCAAAACAAGTGGAGACGAATATTTCATTCATTATTTCAGGCCACAGTGGTTAAGATGTGTCCTTGGGCTTCTGTCAAGCTCAGGAAAGCTCAGCCTAAGTGATTTTATTTCAAAACCACCTCTCCAGAGTGTTGTGGAGAATTCAATGAACTGACTTCAGTTACGCCTCCAGTTCAGAGGCGGTTTTGAAACCAGTGGTTCCTCCAAGCTCTAAAATACTAAGCCATTTGTCCTAATGACACAGCAGACTCCGGACTCCCGAATACCACAGGAATATCACACCACTGCAAATTGCTAGGGCTGCTGAGTCTTCAAAAAGGGGAACTGAAACAAAAGCCCTGCACTGTTTCTGGGATGTGTGCTTGATACAGACAAACCAAGTTGTTTTGGGGACTAGTTTTCCTGGAGGCAGAACTACTCTGTCCAGTTGCATGGCCCTAAGCTTTCTTTTGTTGTGCCTATCTCTCTGTAAACACGGAGTGGGCTTTCTTCTCTTTCTCTGAAGTTTCCAATGAAGCTTTTTAATGTCATAGCTAAGTGCGGAATCAGCCAGCGCTACAAAAGGAGTCATTATGCTCAATTTCCCCAACTTTCCTATATTAAGAACTTTTACTGTATTGTAGATAGTTTTTTTGTTTTGTTTTGTTTTGTTTTGTTTTTTTGAGACAGGATTTCTCTGTAGCTTTGGAGCCTGCTGGGAACTAGCTCTGTAGACCAGGCTGGTCTCGAACTCATAGAGAACACCTGCCTCTGCCTCCCAAGCGCTGGGATTAAAGGAGTGCACTACCACCGCAAAACTAGGGTAGTTTTCATTCTCCCTCACCCAACAAATATTTAAATTGTCTCTGCTGGCTCCTCTTTTTCTTTTTCTAAGCTGACTTTGACTTTTCTTTGCAGCCCAAACTATTTTAAAGCTGAGCCCTCTTACCTCTTTACAAAAAACTTCTTCCATGACACACCAAATGCTAATCTGAAAGCCAAGAGGAGGTAAAGGGTTTGGGGGGGGCAGAGTTGGGGGAGGTACGATATATTTGGCATCAACTCAGAAATATAGAAAACGTTGGTGCAACCACTCCCCCGGCCAGGATTCCTCACCGGACTCCCGTCACACTGCCTCTTACCACATTAATAAAAAGGATGTGAGCGAATGAAACCCGACAGTACAGGAGGGACATTTAAGATAGTCACAGTGGCACATCCTGAGAAACCTACCCATGCCCACTCCACGCGTCAGTCACCGCCCCCCGCCCCATCTTTCCCTCCCAACATCTGAAGTTTAAGATCAGAGCCTCCACTGCCACAGCTACACCCCACTCAACCACTCCTATGACACGTCGGAAGGACAGACAGGGCTCCTGAACGTCGGGGTGGCAGGGTTGTTCTTAAGTACGGTGTACATTTTTTTTTCAAAGTACAGTGAGCGCACGAACCTGGAACACATTAACTTGTGAACGGCATCCAACATACCCCAAGAGAATCCATCGCTCTTAAACAAAAAAGGGGGAGGGGGTACATTACCATCCTGTCCTGAGCTCTCCAGATACTCTGTCAGGTCACATCCAAACGCACTGGCGGCTCCCTTTCGTTTCAGCTTCTGCTTGGCACCCTTGTTCTTCATGAGTTAGTCCCACAGAGGCTGACCCTCCGTCTCCGCTCTCTGCTCCGCACCGCTGACGAGGGTTTCGGGGTCGGGTCACCGGGGCAGAGCCGCGCCGCGGGTCGGCATGGGAGAGCAGATCGGGTCGTGCACCGCCGCGGGCGGGTGTCACCTCCCTCCTCGGGCTCCCGCGGCGTCTCCCCCGCGCTTCTCCGCTGAGCCTTGCGAGGAGCAGGGGCCGG
>LOEQ01001251.1:586812-598821 GCA_001685075.1 Bramus lutescens
GCAAGGCTCATTAAAGTGGCTGGGCATAGATCTCATGGCTGATAGGTGGTAGAACTGTGCTTTCTGTCTGAAAGAGTCCCTGATCTTTACTTGTTTTTCTCATAGATTGTTGACATCTTCTGTTCGGGTCCCCTTGTGTTTCTTGTCCCATCCTACCTCTTTCGAGACTTTGCCCTGGGCTAGCATCTCACTGAGACTGCAACTCAACTGGGATTGGGTTTCTAATGTGTGCTGAGGTCTCTCATTTTAGGACCGGATTTCCACCCCAAACAACACATCCTTTGTGTTTGCCTTTCAGTGGTCTCTGAACTAGAACTGCTGGGCCATGGCAGACATCAACTGCTAGGTTGTCATCACGTTCTCAGTCGGACCGGAAAAGTATAATTTGGAACTTCACTCCAGCTGAAGCAGAGATAGGCATTACCCACAAAATAAGAGCCATGGGCTGCAACCCGCCGTGCCTCCTGCCCTANCAGACTACGGCTGTTGTTGTTCTTTACCCTGTGCCTGACTGTGGTTGGATGGGCCACCAGCAGCTACTTTGTAGGTCCCATTCAAGTGATCCCCAAGGCAAAGGACTTCATGGCTAGTTTCCACAAGGTCATTCTTTTGGGGAAGGAAGAAACTCTGGCCCATGATGCAATCATGGAAAAAGCAGAACTTGGCAACTGCCCTTCTGTGTCTCCAAACCTTAGTAAGTATCTGCCCCAGCCCCATGGAATCTCAGCTCCCTGTGTGCGCCACCTGCTGTGTTGGTCACAGTGTGGTGCTTATCTGTTAGTGCTTCTGTCTCTGGAGAGACAGTAAGCAAGCAGCATGTAACTGGGTGCCCTGTTCTAGCTGTGTAGTAGAGCTGCTCTCCCAGACAGGCATCTGTGGCCCCCTGGGTACACCAAGAGAGTGGTCTGTAGGGTGGCCTGGGGCTCTCTTCAGACCTCTTCTTAGCCTGGTGTGAAAACTGCAATCCTTCTCTCTTAGCAATCCTCTCTCAGGCTGTTGAGAGAGGCCACACGTACGACTTGTACGCAGCTTATCCACGGTTTGTGGGATCTTAAAAGGGCGTGTAAGGAACAGGGAAGGTTATCTTAGTGCCTAAGCAGAATTAGGTCTCCTTCCCTTACTTGTCAGAATAGCCTTTGAATTCAGGTCAGAAAATGGGGGTTAGTTACTTCAGGCTGCTATCTGAAGCCTTGCCCAGGATCGATTACCACAGTCTTGAGTTTCATTGGCAGATGCTGTGTTAACTGGAAATGTCTGCCCTGGTGTCGTTCTGGGAAAGGAGGCATGGAGTATATGTCGTCGTCACCCTGGCTAGGGAGTCTGGTGGGCTTCAGCTCCTTCTTAGTGCCTTGTCTGCAGGGAGCTAAGCATGGGGTGGGGGTGTAGGGCAGAAGTAGGAAAAGGGCCCTGTGAGGGAATTGGAGTCTATAGAATGTTCTAGGCTTTTCTGTTTCGTCCTTCTTTGTGGAGGAGCTACTCATCCCTTTCTGATCTCCAGTGAGCAGTGTGGTGGCTGCGCAGTCTGCATGCCTCCTTCGGAAATGGATCGCGGAGGTAGAGTTGCTCTCCCAGGCACAGGAAGTGTCAACCCTTCATCCGAACCATCCTTGTGAACCCTAGAGCCCCATGCCGCAGCCCTTATGACGGTGCCCCGTGTTGATTGCAGGAGGCCAGAGCAAGCTCATTTTTAAACCAGACCTCACTTTGGAGGAAGTACAGGCAGAAAACCCCAGAGTGTCCCGAGGCCGGTGTCATCCCCAGGGATGTAAGGCCTTGCAGAGAGTGGCCATCCTCATTCCCCACCGGAACAGAGAGAAGCACCTGATACAGCTGCTGGAGCACCTGCACCCCTTCCTGCAAAGGCAGCAGCTGGACTACGGCATCTACATCATCCACCAGGTGAGTGCAGGCCTTTGCTGGGCCCTGTCCTCTGTGGAGGCAGCCCTGTCTGTCTGCTTTGGGAGAAAGGAGAGTGCTCTTCCCTCACCTTGAAAGAGCAGAGGAAATCCTGATCCTGAATGTGGAGCCACCGACCAAGCTCCGTGAAGTGTTTCTATCCTAAAATGTACCCTGGGAGGAAGCCTGTTTTTGCAATCTCTCCCACGTTAGCCAGCACTAGCCCATCCGCACCCCAGAGCTCTCCTGTCTCCTGGTCCTTCTGGGTTTGCTGTGCCACACCATGTGGGGTTGGGCTTCTGCCTGTTGTTACAGAGTGTGGCTGTGAAGGAGAGATCGCATGAGTGATGTCACTGAGTGCCAAGTGGACAGCCAGCCAGTTCTGTGGCTTTCTAATCACCCCGGCCTTTAACTCCACCACCATTTATCATGCCAAACAGACGAGGTTTACTTTTTATTTTCTTGACTTACTCATTTGGCTTCCAGAGCAGTTAGTAGGAACGGCACATAACCAGCTGTAGGCTGACTCGGAAGAGTTCAGCTCTAAGGTCAGTCAGCCCCGTGGTGGGTGACTAAAGATGCCTCTATTTGGTATTGAAGTTTATTAAAGGAAAAATAGAGCATCAGTTTAAATATCTGTGTCTAATCTTTCTGCTATCATCCTGGGCCATTAAAATAGTGCCCCATTATATCCTTATAAATTCATAAGAGTATGGACAGAAATCATTATCTGCTTACTTAATATCAGATGTAGCTGATAATACCAATTTTGGGTAGAATTGACAGCTCATGGATTCTCCGTGTAGTGTATACTTTGAGAGACTTGATAACCAGGGGCTTATCTAGTACATCTGTGTCTGGTTTTTCAGACTTGAAATAAAATTTTAGAGTTTATTTTCAAGATTTATTTTTATTTTATGTATATGAGTGTTTGCCTGCATGCATGTAAGTATATCATGTGCATGATTGGTTCCCACCAAAGTCAGAAGAGGGTGTTGGAGGATGTTGGGTTCTCTGGAACTGGAATTACAGATGGCTGTGAGCCGTCAGGTGAGTGTTGGGAGCCAAACCCATTATCCTCTGCAAAGCACCAATTGTTCTTAACCATGGAGCCATCTCTGTAGCTCCTGCAGCTCCTTGTTTGTGGTTTGTTCTTTGAACAGGGACTTATGTCTCCCAGCCTGAAACACAGCCAAGGATGATTGATCTTCAGTTTCTCATCTTCCTGCCTCTGCTTCCCAAATACTGGGACTTTAGGCAAGCATCACCACACCGGTTCCTCTGGTGTTGGAGGTTGAACTCAGGGACTTATGGGTGCTGACAAGCATTCTACCAACTGAGCTAAATTTCCAGCCCACTTATTTTGCTTTGGAATTAATTTTGTTTTTAACAAAACGATGTCAAAACGATGATTTGTTGAGTTCCTACACAGGATGGGTAGCTACCAAAATATGGTACTATTTTTAGTTTGTTTTCAAAAGTTACTGTGTGTGTGTGTGTGTGTGTGTGTGTGTGCTTGTGCATAGCAACACGAGTTGTTTGTCTTCTTCCACCTCGTGGAGTCATGGTTTGTTTCTCTTACTGCTTCTGCTGTTGACACTCTAGGGTAGCTTCCCTGAGAGCTTCCAGGCCATTCTGTTTCTGCCTTCTGCCTTATCACAGGAGCTGGGGTTGCGGGAGTTTGCACCTCATATGACTTTTCTTTAGTTGGGTTAGTCATTGGCTGGCCACTCCCACAAGTTCTGCACCACCTGCACCCCGCACATCTTGCAGGCAGGACCAATTGTAGGTTGAAGGTTTTGTGGCTGGGTTGGTGTCCCAATCCTTTCACTGGAAGCCTTGCCTGGTTACAGAATCATCCGGCTTTTTATGTGAGTTCTGCGGATTGAACTCAGGTTGTTAGGCATATGTGGCAGTCACCCAAGCTTCCTTTTTTTTTTCCTGCTCCTCTTCCTGCATCTTCTCCTACCTCCCTGCTCTCCCATTCCCCCTCCCCCAGATTGGCCAGGCTAGCCAGATGAAACCTCCATCCTCTTGCCTCTGCTCTGCCTCTAAGTACTGAGATCATAAGCCTATGCCACCACCTCTGGCTAGGTCCCGTATCACTGTATGAAGAGAAACTCTTCACTCTGTTACTCTCTAGGAAAGTGTTGTGGTAATATCTAAGAATTGCTTGTAACCTTGTTATGATTAGCTGTCAAATCAGACTTCATTCTTACAGAACTCGTTTTGCATTGAACACAGCAGTACTGAAAAGTCCTCGGGTCATATTGCATGTAAAGTATTGATGACACTACAGGTCGAGTTTCTTTAGGTCCCTCTGCAAGGCCACTGAGGAACAGCCTCTGCCACTGGTGTATAAAGGTAGTTTTTCTTAGATCATTTCCAAGAAAGTTTTAAGTAGCTTAAAGTATTAGCAGCAACCTTCTCTGTTGTTAGGTCACAGTTTCATGATCCCTGTTGGCAAGCTCTTAGCCTCATCTCTTGGAAGTTCAGTGTCGGTGAGTAAGGTTAGCTGGGGATCAGCTGAGAGCTGACAGGGAAGCTGTGACACTAATCGATGTGGCAGGTTCCTTCAAGAGGTTTTGTAGTTTTATATGGAATTAGTAAAGACTTTTTAGAGATTGCGTTTAGAACACTTGACATGGGCTCTAGCCTCTTAATACATTTGAGGGCCCAATTAGTGTTGCTTTATTAAATAAACACAAAAATTTTGATATAATTAAAAACACGATTTTATGGACATAAAATGTATCATCTCAGCGTTTTTTTTTTTCATTTTTCTTAAAACCGTCTTGTTACCGTTTAAGTGCACTCATCTGTAGTATTAAGTATGCGGGGTGGGGTGTGGAAAGATGATTCAGCAGTGGAGAATGCATCATGCTCTGGCAGAGGACCAGTCTGGCTCCTCGCACTCACTCCCGGCTACTCGCAACTGCTGTAACTTCGGCTCTAGGGGACCCGACGCCTTTGGACCTTAACAGGCACTTATTGTATTCATGTGGCATATTCTCACATGGGTAGACATACACACACACACACACACACACACACACATACACACAATGAAAAATAAAATAATTTTTTTAAAAACGAAGATTTTTCTGATCTAGTATGATGATTCATGCTGTTATCTCAGCATTTGGGATTCTGAGGCAGGAGGATTACTGTGAGTTCCAGGCCAGCTTAATCTACAGAAGGAGGGCTATTTCAAAAACAAAAACAAAGAAAATATACTGCCATGTAACTATCTACTTTTTAGTCTTTCTAAGCAAACTATTCTCCATTTTCACCTTGCCAGAGTCAAGGGGATGCTTTTAAATTGCAGAATATAAGTATGTGTAAAACACAAAACCAAAACTGTTTTCTGTTATCATTGCATCTGTTAGATCCTAGTGTGTGTTGTCCTGTGAAGGAACGAGGGTAATGTACCATTCCAAAATGAGTGCCAACGGGAGAACTTTGGTGAGCTTATTTATCTCTGGCGCGCTTTCATTTTCTATTTCCATCCTCAATAGACTGGAAGTAAGAAGTTTAATCGAGCCAAGCTCCTGAATGTGGGCTATCTGGAGGCTCTCAAGGAGGAAAACTGGGACTGTTTCATATTCCACGACGTGGATTTGGTGCCGGAGAATGACTTCAACCTTTACACGTGTGGCGATCAGCCCAAGCACCTGGTGGTTGGCAGGAACAGCACTGGCTACAGGTAAGGCCGCTCTGGCCGTGCAGGGTGTTCCACTGTGATCAAGGATGTAATGTGTCCAGAGTGAGTGAGGAGAGCAGACGGGGGGGGATGACCCATTTTCCCTTAATGTGCCGAACAGCAATGAAAGGTTGAAATAAGGAAGCAAAAAGACCTCCCGCAACCTTGACAAGAAACACAAAGACAAAGAGAAAGGAGAGGAGACTGTAATCCAAGCATAGCAAATTGTGGTGGCCTCACCCTGCAGGACCTGTGGCGGAACATGTTATCTCTTTATAGGATAGCTTGCCAGAGTTCTAGAGAAAGGTTGGGTGCACCTTAATAGTCTTCTTGGAACCAGGATATCCAGGACAAACCCCTTTCTTTCAAAGCCACCATGGGAAAATGTCACCAGTCCTTCATTCCTCTCTATTTCTATCCCCAGGAGAGGAATAAATAGTTTTAATTTCATTTTATACCAGCTTCTAGTGAAATATAACAAAGGGAAATAGGGATTGAGATAACTTCTGGTAAATTAAACTGATGGCATGTGCACGTCCCTGTACCTCCCTCCAAGTCCTGCCATTCACGTGTGTAGTTATGACACTAGGCTAGGGTCCAAGAAGTCGGGTTAAAGAGGCAGTGTGAGTACTGATCTACTGAGACCGGAAGCGCCTATGGAGATGCGTTAATCTACAAACACAGCTGTAAGCACTTAACTTAGGAGGGCGAGGGAGGAAACCAGTATGAAGCTAAACTAAACTCTGAGGTGGGGGGGGGCTCTGCCAGAACATATAGAGTGCTAAGGGAAACCGAGTCTCTTGACATCTTCCTCCGTCTTTGCTTCCACATTGCTTTTGCAGTATAGGTCTCTCACTTTGGACTACTTAAGAGAATTCATTTGTAACTCTCATGAGAATGCCTGTTAGGGTAGGAGCGTAACTCATATCTGCCTCCTGCTTATGAGGTCTGATGTGGGATTTCCCTCTGTATGCTGTGAATACCATTGGTGAATAAAGAAACTGCCTTGACCTGTTGATAGGGCAGAACTTAGGTAGGCGGGGGAAACTAAACTCTAAACTGAATGTTGGGAGAAAGGAGATGGAGTCAGGGAGAAGCCATGTCACCCCACTGGAGACAGACGCTGGGAACTTTACCCGGCAAGGCACAACCTCATGGTGATATACAGATTACTAGAAATGGGTTAAATTAAGATGTAAGAGTTAGCCAATAAGAAGCTAGAGCTGATGGGGTCAAGCAGTGATTTAAATGATATAGTTTCTGTGTGGTTATTTTGGGTCTGAGCTGCTGAGAAGTCAGGAACCAACAAGTGGCCTCTTACAACAGAGGTCCCTGTGATGAAGCAAAGTTGATCCCACTGAAGTTTACCCCAGGAGCAACTGTTTACTAGGCTTATTTATAGAGCATGGGTGAGGAGCTGCTGGTGGGAGCATGTGTGACTTTACTGATGCAGCCTCTCTGGAAGGTCTGCACCAATCATTGGGGGCAGCTTCCCTGTGCCCACATAGATGATGGTCCATTGCGTTAACCTCCCCTAGCCTATGTAACTCAGCATCTCCCCAGACCTCAAGGCCATGTGCAGTTAGGGCATTTCCTACATGTGTCTGGGAGGAGTAACCGGAAACAGAGGCAAGGGTCCAGTGATGCTCTCTGCTCCCTCCTTATACGCAGAAGTATCAACAGTCCATGTGCCCAATTGGGATTGACTCTTTAACTCTGAGCCTTAAGCTTCCCGTTCCTTCTGAGAAATTTTAAAGACAGGCCTTGGACTGATTGATCATTGTGTTAAACTGCCATCAGTGGGCAGAGACAATTGCCCATTCCTGCTGGGAAATGATTTTGATTTATACTTTGGTATCAACATGGATTCCATCAAATTCTGTGCTCGCTAAGAGACAGGCTATGCCTGAATCTTGCAGCTTAACTTATCCTTACGATTGACCAGACATTGCTGCTATTCCCAGACACTCCACAAGCCTTTGTCTCCCTTACTTAATTGAAAATGTGTATGTTTTGATGTAAATGCAAGCTCCAAGGAAAATTGTGACCCTCTTTTAGAAACCGAAAATCATGCCCACCGGAGTGTGTGTGTGTGCACACATGCTGATGGAGTTAAACATTCTCCACCACTGAGTTACACTAGCCCTGTGCGTCCTAGCTTCATCTGTTCAGAATTAGAGTTTACATTCTTAAGTAAATTTTATTGCTTTAATTTTTCGTGTCTTCTCGTATCCATCATTCCATCATAAAGATGCCTTTTATTTATTTATTTATTTTGGCCTGGAAAAAGTAGGCCTTCTCTCTCCCTAACTTAACTTTGCTATCCTGGGCAAAATTCTGCTGGCAGCTGGTGAGTTCAGTTACAGGCACTCAATCTGTATCACTGTGCCATGGAGCATCAGTCAGCTCAGGCTTCTTCACTGGCCCCTTTTGACCTTGGCAGGCATCTTCCAGTAACTCACCAAAATGGCAAACACAAGGGAAAGTGGAAGGACACCAGCTATATGCTTTCCAGAACTTTTAGGAAACATGGAGTTGTTCCTTTGGCCACATATAAGCGAGTCTACAAGAAGGATGATATTGTAGACATCAAGGGAATAGAAACTGTTCAAAAATGAATGCCCCTTAAGTGTTATCATGGCAAAACTGGAAGAGTCTACAACATGACCCGGGATGCTGTGGGCATCATTGCAGGCAGGCAAGTTAAGGGCAAGATTCTTGCCGAGAGAATTAATGTGTGGATTGAGCACATCAAGCTTTCCCAGAGCCGAGACAGCTTCCTGAAGCAGGGGAAGGAAAGCGATAGAAGAAAACGGAAGCAAAAGAGAAGAAGGGCACCTGGGTTCAGCTGCAGCACCAGCCTGCTCCACCCAGAGCCTCACGCTTTGTGAGGACAGACAGGAAAGGGCTTGAGCTCATGGCTTAATGTATAAGAGGGCATAAATGGCCTGGACTGTGAAAATGAAGCAAACAACAAGAAATATTTTCATTTGCCACACCTTCGGCGTGATGAAGTTAAAGGAACTTCCCCAAGTATTTCAGCCTCATGGTGAACTTTACTGCCAAGAATTCCCCTGAACCCGCCCCCTTTCTCCAAGGACTCCGCTGTAACTGTTTGACATTTTCCTCCTTCTGGGGACCTAACAGCCCTTTAAAACACATGTGTAAACTCACCTGAGGGCCTGTTAAAACATATCCTTTTCCAGAAAAGGGACCAAACGCAAAAGTCAGCGAATGCAGAGCTGTCTGCTGGACAGCGGTGGTGAGAGCAGTTCTGTAGTTTTCTCTGGAGGCATCCGCTGCTCCTCCACAGCACAGCTGGTCCCAGGTGCTCTGGTTTCGGTGCTCCTTAGCGTCTGCTCGTCCTCACCGATTCTTACCACCAGATCCCACCTTTTCTGCAGATCTGGGTTCTTCCAGGCTCTGCTCCTTGCTGTGGCAGTGATTCCTTTCTAAGAACCCTGGCATTATTCAGTTCTGAACTTTAGGAGGGAACAGTGTTGCTAGCACTGTGCTCTTGGTCATCATGATGGTGAATATTGGCAGTCCCCTCCAGAGCCTGCATGCTGGTGTGTGAAAGGTTATGTGGAACTGATATTTCTTATTCTTTTTTAAAAAATTATTTATTTACCTAAGGTGTATTGGTGTTTTGCCTGCATGTACGTCTGTGTGAGGGTGTCGGATTCCTTGGAACTGGAGTTACAGGCAGTTGTGAGCTGTCATGCAGGTGCTGGAAATTTAACTCAGTACCTCTGGAAGCCAGTGCTGTTCACCACTGAGCCATCTCTCTAGTCCCTGGGGCTGATATTTTTATCTACAAGGTCCAGATGTAGCTGCTGCTTTTGGTAGTTAAGGGCCCCTTCCCTATTAACTAGAGTCTGGTAACCTTGGACATAAGTCACTGTTAGAAAATGATAATAATTGCCGTGTTCTAAATATTTTATTTCTTTTTATTGGTTTTAGGTTTTAAATTTCCCAGAATTTTAGGTGCACAAATGTAATTGTAATAGTCAGTCTTGGTTGTCAACTTGATTAGACTGAGAAGTGCCAATGAGTTAGTTGGGTGTACCTCAGGGGTGCATATAAGGGCATCTCTAGAGACAGATCCTAAGGGCTCTGAGCTAATCAGTGGTTTAACTGATGGGTTTGTGATCTGATAGCATTAATGGAAAGAGGAGGAAGTAGGTCACTTGAACTGTGTTCTTGGGGGTGGATTTTATCCTGCTCCCCTTCCTCATCTTTATATCTTGACTGTCATGAAGTGAATGCCTTCTCCACTGGCCATACCTTTCCCATCATGAAATTCTCACTTGCCACAGGCCTGAAAGCAATGGAGCCAGCTGGCCACGGATTGCAGCTACAAGACAGAATAAAAATTTCCCGCAGACATTTGCCATGATTATAATCTGGTTAACATGACTAAATCTGTTTCTATAATGGCATGCCTAGGGTTTGCACCAGGAGTGTAGAAACTACTCAGCCTCAGAGAAGCCTTGGGGATGCGGCTTGTTAGGTGGGAGATGTCTACAGTGGATTTGGTTTTTCTTCTTGTCTGGGAGACATCAGTATGCAGTTGGCCCCAGACATTTAGAACTAAAGTTGGCTGAGGTTAGAAATCCTCCATGTGGTCCCATGGTCGTTCAGTGACTCCCTCCACCTGCAGTTATGTGGAGGGGTAGCCTCATCTCAGCTTGTTGACGTCAATGGAATGCGGAAAAATCCTTGTGTCCTGGAGGATTAGTGATGTATCTCTCATCCTTCCCCTGGGCTTTTAGCTGCCGCTCTCATGTCAGTCTTAACTGCAGTTCCACACATGCTCAGGTCTTCTTGTTCACTCTTATTTTCCGTGATTTCTGCTACTCTGGGAGCTTAAAGTGCTCACAACTTCTGAGTTATCTGTAGCCACAGATGTCTCGTGATCTTGAACCCTGCGTCCTTTGCCCGTTGGCAAAAGGCCCAGGAGCATCTCAGATTCAGCCTTAGAATAATTCATCACTTTGCCCTCAGAACCAAATTACTTTCTTCATACTCACTTTTCATCAAAGGCACTGCATTCCGTACAGTTGCCCAAGCCAGGAGTTCAGGGCAGTGGGTGGGGTGTTGACTTCTGTAGGAAACACACTCTAAGATGGAGATTTGCAGAGTGAGCACACTCCTAGCATGGCCTGGAACTGTCCTTCTCCTGATCCACACTTATTCATTCCTAAGAGAGAGAGAGGTAAAAAAAAAATTATCACGACACTCATTCATGCTGAGCATGGATGCCACCCAGAATCCTCCTCCACCGGTTTCCCTTAGCAGCTGTTACCATTTGTTGGATTGGCATATGGGATGAAATCTCTCACTGACATTTGAGCAGGTGTCCTTACAGGTCTCCGAATATCAGTGTTATCACTATCAGGGATGTGGGGGTCACCTTCCTTAGTGGGGTCATCTTGCTCAGTGATATCAATAGCAGATTGCATGCCTGGAGAACAGGGAGGTAGACATGAGAAAAGTCTAAATGAATGGAATGGGTGGAGGTGTATCCTCAAGTGTTCCTGGAGTACCATTCCCAGAGCTGGGGACAGCTGGAGTGCCTGTGGAACAGAGGGTTCTTGTGCTAAATGTCACCACCTTTCTCTCTTCCTCTTTTGCTGCAGGTTACGCTACAATAAATATTTTGGGGGTGTTACTGCCCTCAGCAGAGAGCAATTTTTCAAGGTGAATGGATTCTCTAACAACTACTGGGGATGGGGAGGCGAAGACGATGACCTCAGACTCAGGTGAACAGCAGAGAAGGGAGCCTTCATGGGGCTCTGCTATCCGTGATGACTCTGGAAACCTGTGCTTGTGTGTAGTTCCTGTGAATTCCGGGCCAGCAGGTCATAGGGCTGCAGAGCTGGGCTGAAAGGGAAGGCAGGGTATGGAGGGAAGGCAGAATGACCTAAATTGTAATTGTCACAGGGAGCCAAAAAACCAAGGGGGATCATCTGTTGCTGAGTGTGGGGTGCAGAGGTGTTGATGGGGGCCTTGGGTTCCACTAGCGAATGAGAAGGCCAAAACTTAAGGTTGTCTGTAAGACTGCCCCTCTGAGAATGGCCTGTAAGTCTTGTGCCTTCCTCAGACCCCCAGAGCCCTGACATTGTTCCCAGAATGTGGACCAGAGTGCTGTCTTCTCTAAGGAGGGGAACATATGCCCCAAAGAAGGCAAGGGTGTCCTTTAGCTATGCACTGTGGGAGCTACCTGAGTTGGAAGGCTCACTCTGGGCTGCTGGTGTAACTAACTCCTGGATCCCTTCAGAAAAGCTCTCTGCTCTAGAGGATCGAGAGAAACTCCCCAGGATTCCTGGCCTCTTTTAGTTCCCTCCACAGAACTAACTTTTTCTTTCTTTCTTTCTTTCTTTCTTTCTTTCTTTCTTTCTTTCTTT
>LOEQ01001251.1:598880-611708 GCA_001685075.1 Bramus lutescens
CTTCCTTCCTTCCTTCCTTCCTTCCTTTTTTTTTTCTGTGACTTGAAAGTTAAAGGCGTTCCCATTACTCATAAATTACTGTTCATGGCCCGTATGTCAGAGTTCTTAGCATCACAAAGGGGGCCTCCTGGCAGCCAGGGGACCTTTTCCTCTTCCCATCCCCACTGCCTCTTGGAGAGTATGTTCTTAGCTGCAGTTCTGAATTAATAACCCTGTGACTAGCAAATTCCCACTGGGCTGGTGGGAAGGAGCTGAAGGCCTCATGCTGGTTAGTCTTGTTCCCAGTGGTCAGAGAGCCTTTGCCATGTTTCTGAAGAGGGAGATTTTCCTACATAAGGGCTCCCTGTTGTCCAGCCCCTCAGCAATCACCATCCACAGACTGCTGGATTCAGGGTAGGGATAGAATGGGTTAGAGGGAGCCAGCACTCTTTTCTTCCCCAAGTCAGGGTTCTCTTCAGAGATCTCTGCTTGCTGTAGAAAAGAGCTTCAGGACAAGTCAGTAGAAAGCAGAATTGGAATTTGTTTAAAAGTATTCTTAATATAGATTAGGTGCAGGTGTTCATATAAATAGAGAGTAGTTTTGGGGGGGGAGGAATAAGACACACCCATGTGTAGGTGTGGGCTTCTCTAGGGGAAATTGTCTCACGTGTGCAAGCACATGCACACAAATGTACACAACTTTGATCCTGTGCATTTCTAGATTGTTTAAAGGGTATAAATTACAAGGCATAAGAATTTTTTTAATCTTTAATTTTTATTTTACATATATGAGTGTTTTGTTTGCACAGACATGTCTGTGCACCATGTACATGCAGTGCCTGTGGAGGCCAGAAGAGGGCGTCGGAATCCGCCTGGGACTGGAGACAGGTGTGAGCATTATGTGGGTGCTGAGGATTGAACTCAGGTCCTCTGGAAGGGTCACCAGTGCTCTTAACCACTGAGCCATCTTTCCAGTCCCACAACAAGGTTTTAAGATTACTCAGCACTTAATATTTAAGTAGAGTTTAAAAATCTACGAGCTGACTTGCTTATTTATCTCCCAGAATTTCCTTTTGTAAATGAAATTGGAATGTGGTTTCAGGAGGTGGGTTATTTAGATTTATGGATGAGAGAGGCCTGCTACCATGGAAAAACTCAAGGCTATAAACATTCTGCCCCTGGCAGACACTGTTGTTTTTAGCATTGACGTTTGAGGTGTCTGTAGGAAAACCCTGCATTATCTCTGTAGGCAGTGTTGGCCTTATCAGCAGCGCTGAAATTTCCTTTCTGCCTGCAGGAAAGGCAGCTAGATCCCAGGGTGAGGGGGTTCTTCCTCTTCCCATGTCCCTTTGCTTTTCTGTCTTTCTGTCCTGCCTCCATGGGAACATCATGGTCTGCAGAACAGATATTCGTTTGTGCACTGGATACCCCAGGAAGGGTGGGACATAACATCGGCTGAGACTTGCTAAGGTTGAGCACCACATCTGTGCTCCTGTAGAGTGCATTACTCTGCAAAGTACATTCCAGGGGATCCTGTTTCCTGAGCCTTTGAAATGCATAGTCTATGCCACCAGCCTCACTTCTACGTAAGGCTGAGGTCTGGTGGAATGAGCTGATCAACATACTTGTCAGTTACAGAGCTTAGATTGAACCTCGATTTGTGGCTTTAAAGATTACAACTCTACATAGCCCTTCCTTTCCTTGTGATGAGGCAGCATTATTAGTTAGAGAGCCTGACAAACTTGATGGTCTTGCCCTTTGGAATGCATTAAAATTAACATTTTTATTGGGTTTCCTCTTTTTAAAAACAATTCACTACAAATTGGTGTTTCTCCACTAGTGAGTGCTAAATATAATTTCTTTGTGTATGAGATAGGGTCTCACCTGCACTTTGCATCAGCTTGGAACTCAGCTCCCCTCAATCTTCTGGGACTACAGTGTATGTTACCATTCGAAGCTGCTTTTAGTGTTGGATGACCTTTTTCTAAAATAGGACACTGAAATTTTTGCAACATGTTTTAGCAATCACATAGGGTTATAGGATGTACTGTTTGTTAATTCCTTCCTTTCAGGATGTGACTGCCAAGTGTCTGGTGGCACTTTGGTGTCAGAGCACAGTGACTAGTCTCATCGTGGCTGTGAGTAGCATCACACTGTTCCAGCCACCTCTGTGTGTTTGTATGTGTGTGGTTTTTGTCTTTAATTGCAGGTAATTCTTTTTAAGTGTTCAGTGGTAAAGAGATGGGCTAGATCTCAAAATAAACCTTGTAATTTTTCTAGGGTTGAGCTCCACAAAATGAAAATCTCCCGGCCTGATCCCAATGTGGGCAAATACACTATGATCTTCCACACCAGAGACAAAGGCAACGAGGTGAATGTGGACCGGTAAGCTCTGGAGGCCCCACCTGGCTGCGGCTGGGTGCTGAGTCTATTGTGTGGCCAACACACCAGGCCGGATTGATCACATAAGCCCGTTCACCTTGTTAAAACCTTTTGATGAAGGAGCTTTTAAAGCAGAACCCAACTAAGGGAGAGCAGAACATAGACCCCTTATTTCTATGATCGTGAACTCCCGGCTTCTCTGCTTTGTCCCACTTTTTCCTTCTGGATTTTTCCTCTGTCCCACTGGATTCTTTTTCATAGCATCTGTGTGTACATATTTTCACATGCATCCTTAAAATATAAAAAGTCCTGTAAGAAGAACCATACTACTACTATCTGCCTAAAATAAGACTAATGAAGTACTTTATTATGTCACCACATGTCCAATCATCTTTTAGGATTCCATGATTGTCTAATAAGGACCTTCAAGAAAGAAAGCGCGTCGGTTTGTTCAGTATGATAAATAAACAAGGTGCACGTTATTGTCAGGATGATCTCTTCGGCTTGAGTTCTCCTTTGATTCTCCTTGGAGACAGGGTTTCACTGTCCACGTAGTCCCCTTT
Source organism: Bramus lutescens (assembly GCA_001685075.1). Taxonomy (NCBI): domain Eukaryota; kingdom Metazoa; phylum Chordata; class Mammalia; order Rodentia; family Cricetidae; genus Bramus; species Bramus lutescens. Next base: position 601,805 of record LOEQ01001251.1, read on the forward strand.
AGCCTCAAGTGACCCCAGCTGTCTCACCTCTGAGTGCGCATCTCCATTCCCTGCCCTTTCTCTTTCTTGTTTTGTGGTTTGTTTTTGAACATACCAGGCTGCTTATCCAATACATTCAAAATCACTCCCTTTATGAAATTTTGCTAATTACCCCCTGGAGATTTGATATGTTCCTGTGACCTCTGCTTTATTATTTATTTATTTATTTATTTATTTATTTATTTATTTATTTATTTATTTTACAAACTAGGAGAGCAGGTTTGGTGTCAGGATTGTTCCGTGATGTGGGCATTGACAGCCTGATCTATTCATTTTGAGATTTCTCATCCTATCTTTATCTGGTGACTTTGTTTTTAGCATCTGTTGCTCATCACCTAAATCAAGGGTTGCAAAGCTGTGATATCCCGATTCTACCATCCCATCTTCATAGTCTCTTTAGCTGTTTGAGTACCTTGGGGTATAGTTTCTATGCGCAGGGCAGCCTGAAGGGTGAGAGCCCCGCACTGATGAATCATTTTCCAGAACAGTAACCTGGTATCCCTGAGCATGCTTCAATTTGTAGTTCATGTTCTTGATAAGAAAGTCCTCTTGACTCTGTCCAGGTGGAGCATTCCAAGCTGGCTCCCAAGTGCTGAGGATGTAGCCACCGCCATCCTTGAGAGCTTCCTGCTCTGGGCTCTGGAGAGGGGTGATGTCCTACTTGGCCCTGCTTTGTCCTGCCCAGCAACGTTGGCAGATAAACCCCATTGTGGCTTTGATGAGAAAATTTATCTTTTTTATTCTGAGTCTTTTCCCTTTAATGAAAAGCTGTATTCAAGCATTTTTGCCCTCTTATTAGTTCTACATGTTAAAATGGTGTTATAGTCTTTTAGCTCTTTTGTTAGAGGCGACAGTTTCGAAAGAACAGACTTTATCAGTCAATAACTGCATTTTTGTGTTTGTTGTTTAATATTTACAAGAGAATACTTACAAATTGTCTGGCAAGCATGAGACATCTTGATACCCAGGCAGGTATGTCCGTGTGGCCGTACCCTCCTCTTCACAGCTGACCTAGGTGACACTTTGCTGAACTTTGTGAAAGTTCTCTAGGCTGTTTCTTGGTTTATTGTTCTCTGTATGTGGACATTCCTAAGTAAGACTGAAATGAGTTTTGCACGATTTCAACTGTGTGTCAGTGAACTCCTACTGTATTTGTTCCTCCTTTGACATTGTATAGCTCAGCATTGTGCCTCTGTTCTCCACCCATGTTGACATTGTCATGGCTGAGCTCCTAGAGAACTCTTTAGTGCTCACTTCTCTACCCCATTGCTCAACTCCAGCCATGGGGTGGATTATCCTTCCTCAAATGTGGGCTGTTCTTTTGTCGTTCTGTGCCCCTTGCCCAAGTGGTGTAGTAGTCTTTGCTTTCGAGCATCCTGTCTCTCCTTTTTCACTTCGTGAATGTCATGTCTTTAAGCTTCAGTGAAACTGGCCTTCTCGATGTCCCTCCCTAGACTCTCATGAAATAAGGTGCCCCTTGATCTATCCTCCTGTGCATATGTATGCACACACTATTTTTGAGACTCTTAGGACAGCTATGTACCCTCCTGTCTATAGACAGCTTTCTTCTTGCAACAGTGGAGTGAGCAGAGATCCCTTGATGCTTAGCCAAGGACCTGCTCAGAACGGGCAGGACACACCCCTGTTCTATCAGTGGTTCTTGTAACCCCTCTGCCCTATAGATGAGCCCATTGGAGGCAATGTCCTCTATTGGTCCAGGGCCCAATGTAGAGGTTAATCCACAAATACTTGGCTGTCATTAATGTCTATTGACACTTTGGAGCAGGACAAAAAGCAGTGGAGATTTTTTTTTTTATCATTCTCATTTGTTCTTTTTATCTTAGGATGAAGCTGTTAAACCAGATGTCACGAGTCTGGAAAACAGATGGCTTATCAAGTTGTTCTTACAGATTACTCTCTGTGGAACACAATCCTTTATATATCAATGTCACAGTGGATTTCTGGACTGGTGTGTGACCTGGATCTTTGGATGGGGTTCAGGAGAAGTGATAACTTGTAATAATTTTGGCCTAGAGACTTCTGTAGTAGTGCACACTAAGGACTCACTCCAGCTAATTATTAGGCCAGATTTTTCCATTTTGTGTTTTCTCGGCAGCGCTCTTGGTCATGGGGAATGTAGATCCGTCATGACAAGACAGCTTTCTTAGTTGTTCTGATCCTGACAGTGAAATGTAACGCACATACTTGATGGACTAAAGATAAAGGATGCAATGAAGGCAACCTGGGAGCTGTGGCCTTGAAGGATCGACTCCAGCAAAGCATCAGGAGCTTAAAGAGCGGGGAACAAAATCCCCGTGTCCTAGAGAGCCAGGACTGCTAGGCCCAAGAGAGAAAGGTACTAAGATGTGTTTCTGTCATGTGTGTATCCTATGTGGCCATCTGAGAAGCAGTGGATTCCGGATGAGAAGAAGGCCATAGAAGAGCAGAGCAAAGTCAAGAATCAGATGCCACGAACTTGGCAATGAAGAGATGACTAAGGGGGAGTGTGGCGTGAACTGGCAGCAGTGGCTGCTGCCCCCAGTCCTCCATGCTGTTTGCTTCCCCATCGGAAACACCTTCCAGTCTGTGGCCACCAGACCTTGAATGTACCAGTCTCTTCAGAGGCACTTGCCAGCAAGAGCCCACCAGAGAACACTCTCTCCTAGTTTTTAAAGCATTTTTTATAAAATGATTTTGTACATGTAGGATATGAATGAGCAGTTTATAAGCTACATCATGACTGATCATACATCTCTAGAGTACCTCTGTAGTAAAACATGAAAATGCTTCTGGCTCTTGGTCTTGTTTTTTACTGTTTGTTTAGACCCAAGGTTTATTCAGTTCAGCACCTTGATTTTAAACATCTTAAGATGTTTAAAGTGTTTAAGTGGACTGGAGATATCTCAGCAGTTAAGAGCATGCACTGCTCTTGCAGAGGACTTGAATTTGGCTCCCAGCACTCCCTTGAGGGGGAACTTACAACTGCCAGCTTCAGGGGACCCTATGCCTCTGGCCTCCACAGCCAACTGCAGCCACATCTCGGTCTTAGTCTCAGGCCTCTTTGAATTTTTACTGTTTTTATTCCTCTGTGTGTCCTTCTCACAGTCAGAAGTGGAAACTGCAGAGCTTTGGGAGTGCTCCTGGCTGGTTAGTGCTCAGGCAGGGTGCGGGAGGCCTCTGAGGAGACAGGGCCGGTCATTTGGAGTAATGCTGGGGTGTGGTGCTGACATGGAAACCAGAGCAATTTGAGAGAGAAGGTCCCAGCACCCAAGCTTCGTAGGGGGCAGGGCAAAGGTGTCAGGGTAACAGAAAAAAGACAAGAAGCCATTCTGTTTCTCAGTCAGAAGAGTAGTAATTGTTTCATTTGCTTAGGTGGATAAGTGGGCAAGTAATTAACACAGATGTTAAGTGTGTGGCTGCGTCCCGGGGCCTCTCAGTCCGTCATCATTACGTGACTCCTTTACCACTAGACTCAGTTGGTAAGTAAAAATAATACCTAATCGTGCCAGATAGAAAGAGGAATCAGGAGGGTTTGGAGTGAACACCACCAAAGGAAGAAGAAGAATTCGAAGATTTTTTTTTAAATATAAGTTTAGCAGGTTTGCTTAGGGCTAGTCTGGTTTATCAATAACTCTGCATGGGAAGTAAAGACTGTATTTTTTTCTTTATTTAGCAAAATCATACTCATGGTTTTCCTGTTTTCATGCCAAACCTTATAAAGGGAGTTGTATTCTTGGGAGATTTGGTGGTGGCCGATGCTAGTGAGAACCCCCTTCCGCTCCCCTTCTTTATGCGGCAGCACAGGGTCTCTGAAAGTGGTTGGGAGGGTAACAGGAAAGAGTGGTGTGTCAGGGGATTTGAGACTCAGTTTCTTGGTTTTTTTGTTTGTTTGTTTTTTGTTTTGGTTTTGGTTTTTTGAGACAGGATTTCTCTGTGTAACAGTCTTGGCTGTCCTGGAACTTGCTTGGTAGACCAGGCTGGCCTCAAACTCACGGAGATCCACCTGCCTCTACCTCCCTTGTGCTGGGATTAAAGGCGTGTGCCACCACCCTCGGGTGAGACTCATTTTTTTAAGGGAAGAAGAATATAGTGAATGCCATATGGAAAGTCACTGACTTTTGTTGTCAGTCATAGGCAATCTGCATTGACAAAATGTCGGAAACTGTTGAAATACACCTCTGGCCCTTCAGCTAGTTCTTTCAACCAGGGAAATGGACAGGTCATCTCAATGACTTGTTCCAAAACGTCTTCAGGTGCAAGATCACCTTGTGGGACCTTCATGCCACCCCTGTGTCATGTGACTCCTGCAGGTAGTCCAAGGCCCACAGAGGTGGCTGGAGCCCAGGGCTACATACTTGCTAATTGCTATCATCTACACCTCCCTGGCTGGCCAAAGGAGCCAGCTCCCAGTTCCTGCATATGTATTTGGTCATAGTCCATGCCATGGCATCACACGTTCTGGATGTTGAAGGTAGATATGCCAGCACACCATGGCTGCCAAGAATCATATGAGCACTGGCTATTTGGACATTGACACTCCCCGTGGCCACGAGTGGCCCTTGCAAGGTTTAAATTGTTGTTTCAAAAATTACTTGGGCTAGTGCTCATTTTTTATGGTGCTCACAGGTTGTAATGTTTTTATACAATTTCCTGGGATTAGAGGAATAAGGGAAGGGGTGGAGACCCAGAACAGATGGGCAAAGCTGAGGCAAGCCCAGACTCAGGTCATCTGACTATAAAACTACTATTCTATATTGTCTTCAGCAGGGCTTCATTCTTTGGGGGTAACTTTCCTGAATCTATATTTCTGTCGCAACTCCTACTGAAATTTGGTATCTTCTGAACCCCCAAAACGACTTTCAAGAATTCATCTGCTCTCCTCCCTTAGTTACTTGGCTCTTAACTACCACACACTTCCTCCTATACCCCAGGAGCAGAAGTTTCTTGGAGTGGACTCTTGAAGGAGATGAAAGTCATTTTCTGCCAGACTCATATTTTCCACTTTTCCCCAGGTCCAACAGAAGCACAGTCCCTGCCCAGAGCCATCCATGTGTGCTATAAGATGGAGAATATTAGGCATAGTCTCAAGTTCTCGCTTGCCAAGATAGTTTAAACTGTAGCACTTGCATCGTTTGCAGTATAGGGGCACTTATATGTCTGCTGAGAGAGTCAGACAGGTCTCCAAAATGCACTCGTGTGAGTGGCTCAGAGGTCCCCCCTTCAGGGAGCACACCTGAGTATCAAAGGGTCCATTGACAAAGGCTGAGAATACTGATATATCTTGAGCCTTGAGTGTTCATGTGTCTAAGTGTGTAGTTTGGGAGCTTAGAAAGTCAGTGAAAGATAGAACACAAGTGAATGCTTATCCTGTGTATACTTTCTTTGAGAAAAGACTGTGTATGTATGTGCTTGTCAGTGTGTTTAAATGTGTGTGTATGTGTGTGTGTGTGTGTACAAATGTGGGTGACTGCAGAGGCCAGAAGAGAGTGTCAGATCCCTTGGAACTGGAAGTACAGTCTGTTGTGAGGCCCTGATATGAATGCTGGGAACCAAACTTGAGTCTTCTGTGAGAGCAGCAAGCTCTCCGAGTCACTGACCCATCTCTCCTCTGTCGTATTTTTGTTTGTTTTATTTTTTATGGTGCTGTGCCTCACACATGCTGGGTAATGATGGACTACTGAACTGTACCCTTTGGTTTTTAAATTTTAACTCTCTACTAACCATGTAGGGGTGTGTGTGTGTATGTGTGTGTGTGTGTGTGTGTGTGTGTGTACTCACGTGCACATACTAATTGTGCCAGGCATGGGGACCGTGGGCTGGAGGAAGAGAGCATCTTCCATATATTCACAATGCTCCCTTTCTCTAAGACAGTGGTTCTTAACCTGTGGGTCTCAACCACTACAGGAGTCACAGATCAGATACCCTGCATATCAGATCTTTATATTATGATTCATAACAGTAGCAAAATTACAGTTATGAGTTAGCAATGGAATAATGTTATGCTTGTGAATACCACAATCATGAGGGCCTGTATGCTTGTGAATACCACAATCATGAGTTGCAACATTAGGAAGGTTAAGGACTACTGTCTAAGATCTTTCTGGTTCTCTTTGTTGGATATGACCACTTGATCCTTCCGATAAACATGCATGAAACCAGACTCAGCTGCTTATCTGGTGGTTGCTGTGTGTTCCCTAGCTTGTCTAGGAGTGGATAAGAAGCCGAGTGAGGCGAAGCAGGAAAGAGAAGGGAGATTCCATGGAGAGCAATCCCTTGCTCTACAGTAAGAAGTCAGGTTAGTGTCTAGTTTCTAATCCTACCCCCAACCACAGCACTGCTTGTCAATCAGATACGTAGGGGCGGGGTTAGATGGGGCAGTAGATTTTCAAGTTTGTAATGCTACGTATGAATAGTTGGAATGCATCTGTTCTGCTGTTCAGACAGAAGCTGATTCTTTATTCTGGTTCCAGGACTTTGAAATGTTAAATAGAATAAGGCTGCCACAGTTTAAGGATAAGGCCAGAGACAGGGTGACTTTTCTGTGTTGTAGTCAATAAAACTTGCCCCAGAGTTAGCCTGACCTGTTTGGGTTTCGGTGCTAGTTGGTGGGCAAGCTAATAACTGAAAAAGGAAGGTTTCACAGAAATCATGTCTGGGTGACTCTCAAGGACAACAGCCTTCCTTCTCCCCAGAACCAATCCTGGTCTCCTTTTCCTGGTTTGGGAGGGCTGGACCTGGACCCTGCTAAGCTGTGGCCGGAACCTGAGGCTTGCCACCCTATTTCCAGCTCCAGGAGGGAAAGAGGCAGGGACGGAAGTGGGACGCTACAAAGAAATTGCTGGGTGACCTAAAGGGAGTGGTGGCAGTCGTCACAGCTCAGGCTTGGGAATGGCAGATCGCGGCAGGGGGAGATGAAGGCTTGTTCCTCTTATGCACTACTGTCTGTCACTGGGGTGGCTGGGCTCACCATCCTTCCTTGGTTTGGGAAGGAGCAAAGCCTGTTCTTGTGGGTAATGGAACTTTCTGTACTGTGCTTTTGAGATTGAGGTCCGGTCACAAAGATGAGGGTTTTGTAGCAGAAAGCATTTTGAAGCATAAATCTCTGGAAGGGAAGGCAGAGTTGGGTGGGAACCACTCAGCCAATGGAGCCCAGTGGAAAACCTAGTTAATGGTGGAAAGCAAAGGGCACCAGGAGGTAGGGCTACAGCTAGTAGGTAGAGTGCTCACCTAGCAGGCACAAAGTGATGCCTTCTTCAGAAGAGACAAAGCCAGGTGGAAGGTTGGAGGCAAGCTGTGCTGGGCTTCTGCTGCAAGGGAGTCCACTCCTCTGACTGCTCCTCTGCTCCAGTGTTCTGCCTAACCACAAGGAGCTGGGGAGGCAGGACCTTCATGCCTAGGCTGACTGTTCCTAAGTGATGGGTATGTTTTCTGCATAAGGAACACAGTTGAGCTGTTGGCATCACACATTGCTTCCAAGTTTAGTGGAGCAATAGCTTCAAAGGACAACGTTGTAAACAAAAGTTTCAGCCCTGTCCAGTTCCGCAGCCGTTCGGTCCCAAATAAACTCACAGAAGCTTATATTAATTATAAACTGTTTGGTCTGCTAGCTCAGGCTTATTATTAACTAGCTCTTACAACCTTAATTAACCCCCACTTCTTATCTGTGTTTAGCCACATGGTTAAACATAAACATAGTGTGGCATTCTCATCCTGCTTCTCAGTCTGGCTAGTGACTGCATTTCTCTGCCTTTCCTCTTCCCAGAATTCTCCTAGTCCTGTCACCCCACCTATACTTCCTGCCTGGCTATGGCCAATCAGTGTTTTATTAAACTAATACAAATGACAAATCTTTACAGTATACTAGAGCATTATTCCACAGCACAATGTGGCAAGAGAGAAAAGAAAAAGGAGAGAGAATTCCAGCCATTTCCTGTCCATGTGGACAGTGACAGTGCACTAGTCAGCAGGAACCCACAAGTGTGTGTCTCCCACTTCTTCCACATTAACCCCCACAGTTGGGGCTCTTCTTTTGGAAACCCCTTTTTGTAAGACTCATGCAGTACTAGTTTGAATCAAATAAAGTAAGTGTATTTTATGGGCTTCTTAAGTGATAGATAAGCAAACAATGGTGAGTTGTCAGGACTTCCTTCAGGACCAAACTATTTTGACAGCAAACAAAAGTCCCTTTCAATCACCAGTTCTAATAGCTGGCTTGGACTGCCACGTTCAAACCTTTGAGCTGATGTAAAGTGGGGAGTGTCAGTGTCCCTAAAGATTACGTGCTTTCAATTAACTGAGAATGAAGTTGCTAAATGCTTGTCACTCAGCAGGGCAGAAGAGGAAGTCTGAACGCTTATTAAATGAAAATCAAGGACTGTCCCCGAGAATAAAAGTATCCAAAGGTAGCGGGTGTGTCAGGAGTGCCACCAGTGTGGAGAGATGTTATCGCCAAACCAGAACAGAGTTCTGCAATCTCCCCTCCTCCCCTTGCCCGGTCTAGACAGTGACAAGCGCATCTTGCAAGGCTGAAGAAAACAGTAAGAGATATGGGCTCCCTGTTGCTCAAATTTGCTATTAAATACAGACAGAGCTTGCAATGTTGAGGCAGGTTCTTGTGAATGTCATGGTGTCCCCACAGTAAACATAAACAGGGATGGAGTTATCTGACGCCAAATGTTCTGTCTCACAGTCCATAAATATGTTGTAGAGTGTTAGGTAAGGACAAGAAACATTTCTGTTGAGGAGTGCAGCAGCCCAAGAGCCTAAAGGGAGCCCATTCCACCTGAGCTGGCATTCGAGTGAGAGAAGCATACGTCACTGTGGAGAGCACACAGCGAGCATGTCACGAAACAGCAGGTTCCAGCACCATGTCCAGTGTCACCCGAGGAGGGAGGTGTGGTGGAGACACTGTGTGCTTAGTACTCAATTCTGCTCCAGTAGAACATGGTACCCAGGAGAACCCAAAACTAGAATTAAAATGGGAAAAAGGAAAACAAATTATTAAGACAGGATCTTAAAAACATCAATCTTAATAGAAAACAATGGCATTCCTTTTGTTCGGACTTAGGTGACGCGGAGTTTCTAGCGGTGATTTAAGTGGTGGCAGTCTTAAGGGCCAGCTGCTGTGTCTAGCCCATATGAGAGCATCACTTATAATTGGCCACTCGGAGCAATTTCTCCATTCCCTATGTGCCCACCACTTCCTGTGTAGTCTCTCTGAGTTCTTAAGAGCTCCTCTCAGTTCTGTACTGACATAGCCTTGGGAAAATCCTTCCTTCCTGTTATCAAAGCTAAGTACTCCAGTGTTCATGTTTCGTTAGAAACTGCATAGATTATCTTTTTGATTTTTATTTGTTTATTTTTTGAAATGGGGTCTCATGTAGCCAGGCTGGCCCTGAACTTGTTATATAGCGGAGGATGACCTTGAACTTTTGACCCTCTGCTTTCTGGTTCCAAGTAATAGAATTATAGGCATGGCAAGCATCCTTGGTTTATTTGTGCTGGAATGTAATTCGGTGTTTTGGGCATGCTAGGGAAGTGCTCCCCCAACAGAACTAGATCTCCAGCCATTTGGGTCCCGTTCTCCCTTCCTTCTAAGATTCCTGCCACTTTGAATGGCTGCCTCTGAAGAATACTGCGGAACCTAAGCCCTCTCACTCAGGTGTGAAGGGGAATGTCCATGCTGCTACCGATCTGCCATCTTCTCCTTGGGCCCTAGCCACGCCATTTTGCTTTCTTGAGCCCCAGTCTCTGTAAAATAAACTTCATCTCTTCTCTGTCTGTCTCAGATCTAGAGCTGTGAGTGAGACAATGGAGTTATAACTGGGCCTAATGTTGATTATGACTTGTATGCCCCAGGCACATC
>LOEQ01001252.1:7440-18649 GCA_001685075.1 Bramus lutescens
AACGAGTGAGCAAGCACTGCCCAAGTTCACCTCCAGTGACACACTTTCTCCAGTAAGGCCGCACCTACTCCAACAAGGCCACACTCCTAGTCCTTCTAATCCTCTCAAATAGTTGTGCTCCCTGGAGACTAAGCATTCAAATATATGAACCTATGGGGGCCATTTTTATTCAGACTATCCCAGCTAGAAACTACACAATTTGAGCTATCGCCCTCGTCTATTTATATGCCGTATCATTAAGCTACCATGGTTGAAATCCAATTATCTCAAACCTAAGTACTTTAAAGTACTTCCCTAAGCATGGAGAGAATCATCAGAATAAAACTATTGAAGAGTATCAGGGATGAAATTAAGAAAAACTAGCCCCTGATAATTCCTCTGCTAGCAGAAGCATCTCGGGACTGTTGATCTTCACCCTCTAATAAACACATAGCAGATGCATTCTGATATATATTATTGTTACTGGAATAAACTCAACGTTCTTGACATTTAAATGAACATTTTTATTCTTGTGGCTTGTTTACTTGGACTTGAGTCCAGGGCACTCATGTTTCTGTCAGCAGTTGTGTGTCCTCGCCAAACTCACCGACAGCAGAGGCCTGTAAAGTGAGGAGGACACAGTCTAAAGGAGATGCTCAAGTTACAGTGCTCTTCTCCCCTTTGGGTGCTGATACATAAAACTTAGTAATTTTAAGCTTTTCTGCCATTGTGGGACAGTGATAGGGTCTCCCCAGGCTAGCCACAAACTCCTTATTTGTCCGAGGATGGATCTTGAACTTCTGCTTCTGCCTCTGTCCAGTGTTGAGATCACAGGCTCCCTCTGTCACTCGGAGTGTTTTTTGTCAACAGTCTTACGGAGACATCAGATTCAGATGAACATGCTTGGTATGGCGTTGCAATGGCTGACCAAGATTCTTTTACTTCTTAAACCTTCCAGGATGCTTTGTGGTTTCTGAAGAGTGGACTTATTTCCATCTGTATTTCTAGCTTAAATACATGAGTTTTATTTAAAGACTCTTTGAAGGATATAATAAAAACATTCCAAAAACTAGGATAAGTTTATGGAGCCAGTACTTAACATTTTCTATTCAGTTCTCCTATGTACCTGAGCATTTTATGCATGACCATGGATATACATAGATCTATAAAATAGGGATACAAATCATTTACTGACAATGAATAATAAAAGTTATTTTAAAACACTTATTTGTATACATTTATTAAAGGCAGGCAAATTTGTATTGCTAGTGAGAGAATGCTTGTAATTCTTACATGAAAGAATCAAATCTCAGTTGGATTTCTATCTATCATCTGTCTGTCTGTCTGTCTGTCTATCTACTTATTTTGGGTCTCACACTGTAGTCCTTGTTGGCCTGGAACTTCTTTTGTTGACCAGGCTAGCCTTGAAACTCACAGAGATCTGCCTGCCTCTGAATTTTGGGTGTTGTGGTTAAAGGCGTGCATCCTATCTGACCTTGGCTGAATATTTAATGTGTAATATATAGACCATCTTCAGTGTTTTTCATATTGATTAATATTTCAATTTTATAATCATTCATGCTGAGAACATTGCTTCACACAAATACATAGTACAAAATGGCACAAGTATGTTTAGGACAGTTTCAGAAATTGTTGAAAATTCTGTCCTAATCCCAAGTCAAATTTTTTTTGACATTTTTAAAACCAAGTCAGCAATAGCAATTTTTAAAATTAAAAATTCTAACTAAATTCATCTAGCATTTGATACATACATGTTGAGAAATTATGGTAGGGACATTTTAAAAATCTTTATTTCTGTAATTAAAATTTCTAAAAACAGAAAACTTTATGTGTACAGTAAAACCGCTAACTTACAGCCTACATAGTATCATATCTGAGCTTACCATGTGTGACAGCATGCATGTGGAAAGTGCACATGCCGTGTGTTTAGAGGAAGCGTGAAGCGAAGTCTTCGTACGCAGTATAAGTGGCTGTTGCCTAAAATTCCTCACAGTCGATTCTTGATTGACATTTGACCATTGTGCACTCAGAAACCTTTTAGTGCTGCCCAGTGTTTCTAACCTCACATCGTTATACAACTGCATCTGAGTTGAAAGCCTTGCTTAGAAGCTGTGGCCTAAAACAGAGGCCAGCACATTGTACTGCATGGACCTGCTTCAGACTGGCCCCAAAAATGGTTGTTTAGTGTTTGTTTAATTGGGCTATATTTTAAAACTGAAAGATGAGAGATAAAAATCTAGGTTGGGAATAGTGGTTCTTCATTCTCTCAAGCAAGTCAGCTCTAGTTAAAAAGCTGCTTCATCCAGGCAAGATATGAATCCTCCCTCACCACTTCACATGCTCGCCCTCCTTCTGTGTGACCAGGACCCGGGTGAATCTGGATATCAGGGCTGTCGTCGGGTCAACTCTGTCAGCATCGGTTCCCTTCCTCAGCCCGGCTGAAGCACACTCAGTGGAAAGGGACACTTTCCTGGGCGGAGTTAGTTGGCTTCTTTTCTGCTCTGTCTGTACTTCCTAAAGAGAGTTAGAAATACCTGTTTGAGTACCTTGTAGTGTAGCATGAGTTGTGAGTACCTTCAGGCTAAAGGCTTTTTGTTTTGGGGGAAAAATGCCTTGATTAAAAAAATACAAATTAAAAACAGTACTGAAGATACAAAGTTCTGAGAAGTATATAGATATTCTCAGGGGAAAAAGTCTTTAGTTATTCTTTTTCCTTTTATTTTAAAATAAGCATTCTTTTAACACTCCTATTTGTTTTTGTTTGCTTGCTTGTATGTCCTTGTGTTTGTTTGAGTTTTATTATGGATCCTTGCCTGGCCTGTGCTCACTGTGTAGACTTGGCTGGCTTTGAACTTGAGACAATCCTGCTTCTGCTTCTCAAGTACTAGAAGTACATGCATGTGACATCATATCTGGCTTAATACTTTTTAAAAAATGTATGCATATGCCTGTGAGGAGATGGGAAGAAGTGTTGTAGGCCCTGAGTTATAGTTACAGGCGATGTGGGTCCTAGGACCTCAACTTAGGGTTTTCTGGACGAGCAAGAAGTGCTCTTAACTGCTGAACCATTTCTCCCGCTCCCTGGCTTGGTACTTTAAAACAAATAAATCTCTTAATTACATTTAATTTTGATTTTCAAGAACGGAAATATTGGCAGCATTTTACAGCCTACTTATTTACCTTACTTACATATTTAGTAACTTGGAGTGTTTAAAAAATATCACCATGGTATCTAGCTTCTTTATTTTTATGCAAATTAAAATTGAAGTAGTTTAAAGAAATTTCCAACCTTTTAGATTATTTTTAATTCCGGGGTTAGAGAAAAACTGTTGGCCGTGTCTGTTGCTGCCTGGGTAGTTCTGTAGAGTAGAAAAGGTGCGATCATGACTGTGTGGCACTAGGAAGATTTTATTTAAAAACGCTCATCAGTGTGTTTTCTAGTTATAATTACAGAGGACTAATGCCATATATCCTAATAACTAAATAGAAAGAATGTTAATGTTGATTTCATACACAGCTTAAAGGCAAACGACTCTTAGGGGTAATCACGCTGCGCTTTTAGTATTGTCTGTAGTCATGGTTTCTCCTAGTTGCAATGTCTTTTGTACTTTTAGATGCTACATTTAGTCATTTGTGCTATTCCTATGATTTTACCGTTTCCCTGTTACATAAGAAAAACAAGAGTCTCTGGGGAGAACCACCTATAAAGTGAGTCACAAGGATGACACTCAGCTCAGTTATTTTGGGACATTTGTTTTAACCATGAAATCCAGTATTATAATTCTGCTTACTGAGAAAAAAATATACACTGACAAAACAAAATGAAAATATTAAAAAATTTTTTATTCCAGATATAGACATTGTTAGCTTTTTTTTTTTAAAGCAGTATGCGGTTAATATGGTGCATATCAAAATGACAGCTGTTGGAAGATTGGTATGGGAAAATTCAGCATAGTGGGTACCTGAAAGCAAGATGGGGTTGCTTTGGTTTTTGTTTACTTTAATCAGTCTTATTCAATGAAGTCCAATTTAAGCACCATTTACCAGGCAGATTCTATAATGGTAACCTTAAAGGTGCTAAAGAAAATAAACAAGGCCGGGTGGTGGTGGCCCAGGCCTTTAATCCCAGCACTTGGGGGAGAGAGAGAGGGAGGCGGAACTTTGAGCTCAGGTCCAGCCAGGTCTACAGAGCAAGTTCCAGAACATCCAGGGCTACACAGAGAAACTCTGCCCAGAAAAACCAAAAAAAAAGAAAACAACTCTTTTGGCTTAAAATTTTATTATTAGCCTTAGCTTGAATTCCTAGCTCAGGGTGCCAGGAAAAGAAACAATACATAATATTTATGCTTATTTTCAATGCTTGTATTTTGTTGTATCCAATTAGAGTTCATTTTAGTGATGGTTGGAGGCTTCTAGATTGGAGGGCAGTGGTAACTCCTATAAATACCAGTTTCCAAATGTTGTCTCTCCATTCCAGCTCATCACAACAGTTTTAAAACCAGCTTTTGTTTTTGTTTTGTTTTGTTTTGTTGCTTTGTTTTGTTTTTAACAGGAGAGCCAGTGTAGCTCCTTCAAGACTGGAGTGGCACACACTACCTGCGTCTGCCTCATGTGAGTTCTCGTTTTGGCAGCATTACTTGGATGGGCTGGAACCTCTTACAGGTCTGCCCTTACTTTTTTAAAAATCTCTCAGCTGCTACACAGTGTCTGGGTGACAGTGGTGAAAGATGCATAAGCTTCCAGAGTCCTGGCAGAGACTTCCTTAGTCAAAGGAGCCTTGTCCATGCATGTCGGCTCTGCATTGGTTGGGTGAACAACTCTACTCGGCAGAGCCCCAGCTCCATCCCCACAGCATGCAGATATTTCCGAGGAACTGTTTTTCCTCGCAGATTATTGAGTAAAGAATATCTTTAAATGCACTCAGTAGCTTCAACTTTCAAAGCTTTGGCTGTTCTCTTTATGGTCTTGTTACATAACCCGAGAACACTGTGTGCTGGCCTAGTGGCTGAAGCAGGGTGGTGGGGTTTTTTTGTTTGTTTGTTTGTTTTGTTGCCTATTTCTTTTGGACTCTGGCCCTTAAAACAACTTCTTTCTTTGTCTTCGGTTTGTCTTCGGATTTTGGGTAAATTGGGCTAGGCTACAGAATCTCAAAAATAAGTAAGCAGTTAATTTTTTGATCATTTGCACCTCAAAACTGTGGCCAGGTGTTGGAGCCACGGATGGAAGTTGTCAGAGTGAGGCCCGAAGCTTTGGATCATTCCCTTCCCACAGTTTTGTGAGAAACGCTGAAGTTAGAGCTTTTGCCGCTGTGGGAGGACATAGAACTGCACAGTCTGAGGGATAGATTGATCTCTGCAGGTGTCTGAGGCCAGTTTACAGGGTCTGTCGATGAGGGGGTGGTGTTGGGTTTGAATTTTTACCTTTTTTTTTTTTGAGATGGTCTCATTAAGCAGTCTTGGGTGACCTAGAGTTACTGTGTAGAGCAGGTTAGCCTTGAACTCACTGAGGTGTGCCTGCCTCTGCCTTGAGTGCTCCTTTATCTTTAGGGGACGTGGTTATTCCCCAAGGGGCTCTTAGAAGAAACGTCTAAAGCCCTACTCCGTGCATCTCAGTCATGTCTCTTCAGCTGTTGCTGTGCTGTGACCTGGAAGTACGCACTGCCGCAGTGATGTCAGGGGCTTGTCCGTCTTGCTGATGGTGAAATAGATAGAGAGGAACTGGACTCCGTGATGAGTCCATTTCTGCCCGAGAGTCTATCTGTTCTGGCCAAGCTTACATTTTGATGACCTGCATAATCTAGAAATTCATAGCAACAGTTATAGACTCCCAACACAGAATTCTGACTCAGACTCGGGTACACCTGAACTGTAGCTCAGGTCAGCAAATGGGGAGGTTGCTTTATATTTCTAGGAAGTGCTCTGAACTCCTTTAGAGGAAGGAAAATTGGTGTTTCTAAGGTGGAATTTATAGAAAGTCACCATAGTTAAATATTTGAGACGTTCTGGCCTCCGAACACAGTGTAAATGTGATATTTTGGGGTTTTGTTATTTTAGGGCTTAGAATTATTTTTCTCAATTTTTCCACTTGTCAGATTGGGTCTCCTAGGTATGACTGGAAGCTATACACATGATAGATATTTCAACAATATAGCTGCCTAAACAAGACCTGAACGATGACAGTATCAGTAGACATGCTGATGCAGAAGTGAGAAATCTCAAGGTCCCACCCTTAGCCGAACTACAGGCAACTAATGATTCCTGACAGAGAACTACCCTCGCCTAGAGTTAGCTCCTAATTTGATTACCCAGTACAAAGAAAGTATTCAGCCTTGAAATTATATTTACACAAGCCACACTGGATGGACTTAGTAGGTTGCATTTATATATTTATGTATTTGTGTGTGTGTGTGTATGTGTGTACCAACAACAATAAAAAAGAGACCATCAATTTTAGAGGAAGTGGGGAGGAAACACAGGAGGGTTTGGAGGGAGAGGACAGGTAAGGGGAAAATTAGTTGTATTTTAATTAAAATTTTTAATAACAAAATAAAAACATTAAATTAATTTGACCTTTAGTTCAAATTATCTCGTGGACACAATTTTCAGCGACAAATCAGTTCATCATTACTCACTAACCACAGAAAATTGTCAGTTAGGGATGAGCTTGGGAGAGTGGGGAAATAAGGCTTAGTTTTAAATCTTCAATTTGATGGCATATTCAGCAAATTATTCTTTAAAAAAAGATTGATTTATTTATTATGCGTAGTGTTCTGCCTGCGTGTATGCCCCTGCATGCAAGAAGAGAGCACCAGATCTCATTATAGATGGTCATGAGTCACCATATAGGTGCTGAGAATTGAACTCAGGATCTCTGGAAGAGCAGCCAGTGCTCTCAGTAACCACTGAGCCATTCTCTAGCCTCAACGTATCCTTCTTGAAATACTAATAATTGAAAAATATTTCACATGGGCCAGATCTTAGGAAAAAAGGGTCAGCTGTATTGGAATTTTGTTTCCTTGACTATTTTTTTTTAAGTTAAGTAGGATTTTGATTAGGATAGAGAAATAATTTGGGTTTTTAGAAATTTTATCAATTTTTTTGGGCTTTACATCGAATTAGGGAGCCATTATGGCTGGGAAAGATAGGTGAGGATCAAGTTTTTGCTGTTGTTTTCTCGGTGTAAACTATGAGCAGTGCCGGCCTCACTGGTAACCAGCTCTTACTCTGTTGATGCACGTGAATCTGCACTATTTCCTTTCCCGCGGGGTACATCCTGCAATTTGGAATTAAACGCTGAAGGCTTTGAGGAGTCATAGCATGGGGAGGGTAAAGTGCACGTTATGGGAGGAGAGAAGTCTTAGCTGCTTTTGAAGACATTCAGAGTTAATGTCAGCCACGCTCAGTCATTACTCCCTCGGGAGGCGGAGGCGGTAGAGGCACCAGGCTGCCTGCGCGGCTCTGGTGAGTGGCACCTCTGCAGTCTCCTCGGAAACTTGCAGCATCTTTGTAGCCCGGCCATGTGGACTGAAAGAGTTTGAAAGCCCAGCTTAAAATTTTTTTTTCAACTTGACCTTTAAAAATAGGTGAATACACCATTATTCTGTGAGTTTCAAAGGCATGGAGGCATCTGGATGTTTTGTGCCATTCTTGTCTCAGCCATTCAGTTCCTGCCTTTGGAGATAAACAGTATTAGTTTCTTTTACATAGTTCCAGAAAATGATCTTTGAATGATCATTTTTACAAAAGGAAAGATGAGTTTTATTCATTGAAGTGTTAGTGCCAGAATTAAAAAAAAAGAAAGAAAAGGAGTACGTGACTGCTCCTGAGGGGCTGAGGTGAAGGTTTATCATAGATAGAAGGAAGAGCACAGGAGTCCAGAGTGAACATAGCAGTCAGCTGAGCCAGGACATGTGTTGAGAAAGGAGAGGAAGAAAGAGGAACGTGGAGCCAAAAGGCCAGGACATCAGAAGACCAAAAAACCAAAAGACCAAAAANAAAAAAAGAGGTTGGAGTAGCCAACATGGCTGAGTTCTATAGAGAAGAGCAGCTGGAAAGGGCCCACCCAGTTCAGTCCCTGGGCTGGAGAGTTCAGGGTAGGGGTGGGCTATGCCAGCCAGGAGGACTCTGTAGCTGGTGGGGACTGAGGGAGACTGGCCACCAGAGTCCACTTTGATATGTTAATAGGCATCTCAGCAATTTGTTCCTGGTTTCAGACCTAACAGTACCCTGTTTAAATAGGCAAACAAATGCAAAATCCAGTTTGAATGAGGGCTAAAGATGTTAATAGTAGGTGAAAGTGCTGTGGTAACATAGTAACAATAACTGAGGCTAGTTTTATAAGATCAAGAACTGGGTGGATAGCTTCCTCTTAGCTGGCATTTAGGAAATTAACAGGTTTTTTAAAATTATTTTTTAAAAAAATATTTTCTTATTTTACATACCAATCTCAGTTCCCATTCCCTCCCCTCTTCCTGCTCCCTCCACCTTCTCCCCCACTCCCCAACTACTCAGCAGAGAGGGTAAGGATTCCCATGGGGAGTCAGTGTTAAGTCTGCCTCACTTTGAGGCAGGACCAAGTCTGAGCAAGGCATCCCTCCAAAGAGAATGGGCTCCAGAAAGACAGTTCAAGAAGTAGGGATAAATCCTGGTCTCACTGTCAGGCTCCACAGACTGCCCCAGTCACACAACTGTCACCCACATTCAGAGGGTCTAGTTTGGTCCTATATAGGTTTCCTCCTTCCCCCCACTGTCAGTTCAGAGTCAGTGAGCTCCCATTAGCTCAGGTCAACTGTTTCTGTGGGTGTCCCCATCATTGTCTTGACCCCTTTGCTCAAATTATTGCTCCTCCCTCTCTTTGACTGGATTTTGGGAGCTCAGCTTCGCTGTGGATCTCTGCATCTGCTTCCATCAGTTGCTGGATGAAGGTTCTATGATGACAATTAGTCATCAATCTGATTTCAGAGCAAGGCCAGTTCGGGCTCCCTCTCCGTTATTGCTGGGTCATCCTTGTGGATTCCTGGGAATTTCCCTAGTGCCAGGTTTCTCACTAGCCCCATAATGGCTCCCTCTATCAAGATATCTCTTTCCTTGCTCTCCCTCTCTGCTCTTCCCCCATCTTGACTGTTCTGTTCTCTCATGTTCTCCTTCCCCTCCTCCTCCCCTTCTGCCCCCCTCCCCCACACCATGCTCCCTATTAACATGTCTTTTATTTTACTGGTATTTATAATGTGACTTCCCTGCTCCTAGATATGAGAAAGGTTGCTAACCTAAATATTTCATTTGAAAGAAGCTTATTTAAAGGAGTAGCATTTTGTTGTTGAGCTGTGATAACACTCAAGGTTTTTCATTGTGTAAAATTTTAGACATAGTAAAGGGAAACTCCATTGTCCGAAACCCTTGTTATTTGGTTTGTAATAAACAGTATGTTTCTGAATCAGATTAGAAGAAATAAGTAGTTTTTAACACACGCACGCACACACGCTTGCATTAAGTACCTGCTGTAACCATAGTGACCCTGTCTGATGAGTCAGAATTTAATGTCTAATTCCTAGCTCACAAAATAGGTTTTCCTAATTGTCTTAGAGATGTTTCTTATGGTTTGAAGGCTATAGCGATGTTAAGCCTAACAGTTGTTTGGGTTGATAGCATTTGGCAGGCAGAGCAGATACACAGATTAGAAGACCACAGAGCAACTACCAGAAAAAGCTAAAATAGAAGAATAAAGATAAGGGGAACTTGTTCTGAATATTGCTGCACCAGTTACAGAGACACCTTCTACAAATGCACACCAGCCGTTTCTGCCAATGGTTGGATTTCCTTAATTACTGGGTATAATACAGAAAAGGTTTGAGGGAGAAGAAAAGAGGACTTGGGAGAGTAGGGACTCATTTGGCCTCTTCCATGTGCTGCTCTTCCTGCTGACTAATGAGCCCCTTCTTTGTGCAGTGTACAAGTCTCCGGAGTACGAATCCCTGGGCTTTGAGCTGACTGTGGAGAGATTGGTTTCCATCGGCTATCCTCAGGAGCTGCTCAGCTTTGCATATGATTCTACATTCCCTACTAGGTAAATTTTCAAGATATTTTTTGGATTAAGATTATTTCCCCTGTCCCAAAATTACAAATTCCAAACTTATCCCTGTCCCTGCAAAAATAAATGATTGTTAGTATTGATTTTAAAATTACAGAACTTTTCCTGCACCTTCTCAGTCATCACACCAGTCTCTTCTGTGCTCTCTCGTCTTTCTCTGTCCTTCCTTCCTCCTCTCTCTTCCCTCCCTTTCCCTCTTGTCCCTCTCCCTGTCCTCCTCCCTCTTCTCTCTTAACAGTGTGTATATCCCAGGCTGGCCTCAAACTTGCTCCTCCTGCTTCAGACTCCCAAGCACATAGTGTTCAGCTCCTTGTACTCCTGAAGCCCCACTGATGGGTAAGAAAGGGGGTTGTTACGACTGGAGATGACTACAGGGGTCCTGTTTGCCCTCTTGACTGCTGGAGGGCAGCTATGTGTTTTACTAATACATTTAGCTTGGTAGGAAGAACCTTTTGGCACTCTGCTTTTCTGCATTTGATTAAGGAAGAATTAAGATTATAAAAGACATTTGTTTGAGATACTGTCACCATTGCCTCATGTGTAACATTGGATGCAGGAAAATACAAGCAGGTCAATGTCCAGAGAAATGCAAGGACTACGGTAGAGAGACAGCAGCTGTCTTAGAAGGAAGTGGCTTATGCTTGTTTGATTCAGCCTGTGCTCCTAACATATAACAGTTGTGACTATTTCATATATGGAATACGTATTATTAGTTGCTCTGAGATCTCCCTCCCATCATCCCTCTGCCTCCACAAGTGCTGGAATGGATGTACAACTGAGCTATATCTCCAATTCTGTGATTTATTTTTTTAAAATGCATTCATTCACTTTGCGTATAAGGTTCTTTTGTTTGGGGAACGAAACTGAATGCTTGTGTGGTGATTGTGTGCATAGATTGCTGCCTGCATTACCTTGCGCTCTCAATGTCTTCATTTTCATGTAGAGGACTTGTCTTTGACACACTCTACGGAAATCTTTTGAAAGTTGATGCCTATGGAAACCTCTTGGTTTGTGCACATGGATTTAACTTCATAAGAGGGTAAGTACAAAGAACTTTTAGCCTCTTTTGAGGGAGGGAGGGAGGGAAGGAGGGGGAGAGAGAGAGAGAGAGAGAGAGAGAGAG
>LOEQ01001252.1:22358-40350 GCA_001685075.1 Bramus lutescens
TTTTGGAGATGTGTATGTTGTGCATGCCAGTGGTTGACGCAGGTGTCTTTCTCAGTCACTCCATCCTATTTAGTGAGGTAGAGTGTTCCTGGAGCTCACTGCTAGTCTCAGACGACTCGCTGGAGAGGTCCACTCCTCTTTTCTACCTGTCTTTCCCCAAGAAAGACAAGACAAGCACTTTACTGATGTGAACTGGGCCTTGCAAGTTAAATAGGTCAATTAGGAAGTTGATCTGCTTTCAATAGAGGAACAGAAAAGTACAGCTCAGGCAGGTGAAGGAGACATGGTCTTTGTTCTAAATCCATTCAGGAGCACAGATGTCCACTCTCTTGGAGCAGAGGCCAGGACACCACGTCCACAAGTCCTTTCTGGGTTGTCTTGGCCTACTTTTCTACTTTCATTTCCTTTACCAAATTGGCTTATTTATTTTATTATCTATTCTGAGACAGTTTGACTGTGTTGTCCTGGAGCTCCTGTGTTCCCAGGCTGTCAGTACTGGGAGCACAGGGTAAGCTGCCTGTTTCAGAGCCCTTTTCCTTAACCCTTTAGGCAAAACAGTTCCTTTTAATCTCACAGTTCCTCACAGCTGTATTGCAGTAGTTGGTTGTATGTTCTTGCTGTCCCTTCCCTAGCACAGTGAGAATTAAGTGTTGTCTGTGAAGAGAGCTCTTTAAGGGCTCACCTAAGCTTCTCATCTTTAGAGCTGCCCAGATTCAATATCTGAGCACTGTCCTGCTTATAACCATCAAAATGTTTTCATCAGATTTTCAATAATGACTATTTCCTAGAGTTAATATATTAATTCTTAATATTTTCTTGCAGACCAGAAACTAGAGAGCAGTATCCAAATAAATTTATCCAGAGAGATGACACTGAGCGGTTTTACATTCTGAACACACTCTTCAACCTTCCAGGTAGACCACCCTCTGCTTGCTGTGCGTGCTGTCCTCCTCCAGGACCACTTGTTACTCAAGGGGGCTAAGGAAATCAGCTTGACTGTTTTACTTAGTTTATTAATTCTGTTCTTCATTTTTCAGAGACCTACCTGTTGGCCTGCCTAGTAGATTTTTTTACTAATTGTCCAAGATATACCAGGTATGTTTATGCTACAATTTTCTTTATCTAGTTGATTTTTAAATTAATGAACAGGGTTTTAGAGAACTGGCCATTGTAGGTCTTTTCTGCTTTTCTAAAGTGAATTTAGTGCTAGTGAGAGATGCTACATTGCCAGCCTGAGAGATGGACAGCACCAGCAGCTCCATGCAGGCTCTCACCTCCCACACGGCCCCTCTCCTTGCCAGTGTGCTGCAGCCATGTTGGAAGGGACCACTTCTGATTGGCTTCTCCTGGGAATGAAGACGGCCAGCAGAGGTGCTAATTGTGACAACTGAGTGGGAGGTTTGTGTGATGATTATCTGTCCAAGCAGAATTACACTAAAACCCCCCAACTCACTTCACAGCAGCTACCCAGGAGCCATTCAGGGATGGTCATTTAGTTTCGTTCCCAGGCCCAGCAAGATTGCATCAAGGAATAATTGTTGTTTATTTTTCCTAAAGCAAAGTTTTGCTTAAGTCTTACACAGGTTAAATTTTCCTTTTGGGGGAGCTGTATGGCCATTGCTTGATGTGTAACAGCCTTCTATGCTTGAGTCTGCTAACCTCATGTCTGAGGCCTTACCCACTGAGGACACTAAACATGGTGGAAACTGAGTCAGAGATAGATACCTTTGTACCTAGGGACAATGCCAAAAAGGTCGGGGTGGAAGAACCTATGTTCTAAATGTTTGTTCAGTGAAAACCTGTTTCTAAGCGACACACTTGGTGTTTTGGGACCTTGGCCTTTTAATTTCCATCTAGTATATTATTCTGTCACCTTGTACTTGCTCACAATTATTATATTCCACCTACACAATATTCTGCCCATTTCTAATGCTCAAATGAATTTTGATTAGGGAGCAGCAGTTCCTAGTTACCCACAGCCTGTACCATGTGATGTGGAACCTTTGGTTGGGTCCCTTGGTAGTTTGGACATGTACTGTGTATTTATCCTCTTTTGGATTCCCTGTCATGTTCTTTTCATTTTTCTGTAGTTGTGATACAGGATTTAAAGATGGGGACCTCTTTATGTCCTACCGGAGCATGTTCCAGGATGTAAGGGATGCAGTCGACTGGGTCCATTACAAGGTATTTACAAGCTGCTTCCTTACCAGTCTTTTCTCTGGCACACTTGTATGGTCTGATACTATCTTTGCAAGTGGAAATAGAGAAGAATGTTCCTCCTTTTTAAAAAGAAAGTGAGGGGCTGGAGAGATGGTCCAGAAGTTAGGAGCACTGCCTGCCCTTGAAGAAAGTGAGGGGCTGGAGAGATGGTCCAGAAGTTAGGAGCACTGCCTGCTCTTGAAGAGGATCCCAGTTCAGTTCCCAGCACACACATGCCATCTCACAACCGTCTGTAACCCCAATGCCAGGGGATCTGACACCCTCTTCTGGCCTCTCTGGGCACCCAGCATTCATGTGGTGTAGACATGCATGCAAGCATGCAAGCAAAATACTCACACACATTAACAGAAAAATAAATGATCTTTAAAATCTTAGATAGGGGTTAAGAGAGATTTGCCACCTACATCCATTCTTGTCTGACCATACTGACAATCTTCCTCAGTCCTGAGGCTCAGCTTTTAGATTTTATTGTTTGCATTTCTGAAACTTATTTAGAAGGATTTTAGTATATGAAATTATACTTATGGATGACAGCCCATTTAAATTTTGTCCAAGTAACTTGACTAATAACATTAACTAGTTAGTATTTGACTTATATTTACACTAAACAGTTTAATACAATATGAAATATCTTTTAATTTCTAATTTAAAATATGAATGATTTTATATTTGATGTCTTTTTAGTACTTTATGTACATTTTTCATTTTGATAAGCACAAGTTTTCTAGAAGAAGTTAAAAACAGATTTATAGGTGAGGTGTGGTAGCATACCCACAATCCCAGATATTGTAAAAGTTCAAGGGCAGACTGAGTTACAAAGTGAGGCTTCGTCTCAGACAAACAAGCTCAATTTGTGAGGTGGGCATGATATCCTAGATCTGTAATCTCAGCGCTTAGGAGGCTGAGGCAGGAGGATCACTAGTTCAAGGATAGCCTGGGCTACAGAGAAAGATTTTTTTTTAAGCAAATAAAACCTCTTTTCTTTGTTCTTTTTCTTTCTTCTAGGGCTCCCTTAAGGAAAAGACAGTTGAAAATCTTGAGAAGTATGTAGTCAAAGATGTGAGTACTGGGGACACATCTGCGTGGTGGAGTGAGTGATGAGCCCGTGTGTCTCACAGCGAGTCCTGTTAGCGCCTAGTTTTACTAGTTTTCCCTGTGTGCTGAGAAGCAAGAAGATTCATTGCTTGGTTTGTCTTTAGTGGCAGCAGCTGGAGGGTTACCGTGTGCATGTCGCCATGCCGTGGTTGCTGCTTTCTACTGTCTAGTCCTCATGTAGCTGTAAGTCAGACTCTGTTACTTTTTCTAGATGCAGACCCTTCAGAATAAAGAAATACTTTAATGTCATGTGGAAGGCCACACAGTAAATAGTTAGCTGAGATTCACACTCCAGGCTTAAGCACTACAGCTGATCCACTGAAAACGTGCGTGGATGCGACTTGTTACTTAAACTGTCTTTACCCTGCCAGCAAAGAGTGATGAGCATAGATCTAAGATACAGTGAAGATTAGTAGACACTTTAGAAATAGCTCTGCTTTGTAGCCTTTTATTAATGTTATCCTTGAATTTTTTATAATTATGCTACAGTGTTAATGTTACTATTAAAGGAATATGAGTAATGTATGGGAAGTGTGCGTGCGCATGCGTGTTTGTGTGTGTGTGATCAACTTTTCTGAGGCTAAGTGTTTAAAACAAAGTAATGGGCTAATTGTGTAGCTCAGTGATAAAGCACGTGCCTAGTGTATGCAAGGTCTTAGCACTGTTTTTTTTTCCCCATATTTTGGGGAGTTAGCTCAGTGGTTAAGAGCATTTTCTGTTCTTTTAGAAGACCTGAGTTCAAGTCCTAGCACCCATATCAAGTGGCTCTCAGCTGCCTGTAACACCAGCTCCTGGCAGACCTCTGATGCCCCTGGCCTCTCCTGGCACCTGCACTCGTGCTCATGCTACACACAGATACATAATTAAAAATAAACTAAGAAAAACACATTTAACACATACAGAGTCCCAAGATGCCATAACTTCTTTTCTCTATAGTAAAAGCAGAAAGCAGTGATAATTTCTAAGGATCTGTATTACTGCCTTGACCCCCATGTTGACCTCCCTTTCCCTTATTGCTTCAAGAAGGAACATGAGTAGTTGAACCAGTTTGTGAAGAGGGGATTGGGGGCGTTCTTGCTGCTAGGCACATCAGGTGTTAAACTTTGCTCATCTCTCTTCAGTTAGTGGATGTTTCTAGGTAGCGCCTGCATCTGTCACTTTGTTCTCCAGAGTGCTTTATAAAGCCACAGTGTGTACGGTGGGATCATATCTCATCATCTACTTCTGATCTTTAGTGTACTTAAACCCCATACTTGAGGAATCACATGGTAATTCACTCTTTCCTGAAGCAAACATGACGGTAAAGATCTGTTGTTAGTGACCATATACTTATTATGAGTTATATAAAGTGTATATTATATATAGTAATACTTTGAATGCCTAATACTGTGGCCTTTAAATGAATTCTGAAACCAACCAACTAATCCCTAAAAGACGTATTAAAAGACTATTCCTGTTTGGGCTGAATCCTGGTCTGACTAAACTGACCACTCAGCACTGAAGTACCTTGTCACTCTTTCAGGGGAAATTGCCACTGCTTCTGAGCCGGATGAAGGAAGTAGGCAAAGTGTTTCTTGCCACTAACAGCGACTATAAATACACAGATGTGAGTACTTAATGTCTTAATTTGCTTACACAGAGATGGGCATTGACCTAAGGAACTGCGAAGACTTGAGGGGCTTCTAAGTACACAGGATAAGGGACATGCTAGAATTCCTGTAATTTTTCCTAAACATTCTTTAAAAAAAAAAAACTATTATAGAGCGCTATTTAGAGGTTTTAATTTGGGGAGTTATTTTAAAAATGTGTGCTGATAGAATGGATTCGCTGCCTTTTTAGAGCATTATTTATCTAGATCTGAGAAATCCCACCCTTTGTATAATACCCCTTGATATTGGAAGTCCTGGCGGGAGAGGTAATATGACAGTGTTTTGAATTGTTGAATTTTTAAATTTAAAAAAGTCATGACTAAAGGATACAAAGGAAAACACACAGACCAAATTTAAATGCCTGCTTTTGCTGATGCAATTGTAGGTTAGCAGTTCTAGGAAGCTTTCTTCCTCCACGCAGTTCTTTGCTAATGAAATGGAAGTAGAGTATCTCAGCTGAACCCTCTCTTCAGCTCCTTACTCCACATGTTTTCTAGGAGAACTGGCTAGGGCATGAGAATCATTGTGTACATAAGCACACAGAAGTCCGTATCTTTCCTGAGAAGCCATCCACCTTTTTGCCTGGTGAAGCATTAGTGTGTTAACCTCCCCTGCCATGATTTCATAAGCTATAGAGAAAACAGGAATGTGGTGGGACTTAGGTTGAGAAAAAGTTTGTGTCTGTCTTGTGCAAATGTCATATATGGACCTTTCTTTCCCCCAGAAAATCATGACTTACCTGTTTGATTTCCCACATGGACCCAAGGTATTATAGTAATTTAATATGCAATTTGTTAACTAATAATGAATACATTTAATCATTTTAGAATATTAAAGGGAAGGAAATGGCCAGGATCCACCTATAGAAGTTCTAGTTTTAGAAGCCTATTGTTTAATCTGCATTCAAAGAAGTAATCCAGGACTAGCATAATTGAAATATCTGGTAATCTAAATATTTACTAAATAGAAATAAAATGAACATCTGTGGTGAACAGGATCAGAGTAAGTCTTTAAGCAGAATTGTTGTTTGTGTTGTCTGGAATTGTAGATTGAGGGTAATACCAGTTTAAAAGAAACAGAATTTCAATGTGAATGCTCTTGACAGCTTCTAGATTAGTTACCAATGAGTGTTATACCAAGAAAGCAGTTAACCTTGGTATTTAGAAGTCTTTCTGCAGTATGACCATGCTCTGGTTTAACAAACATTGCATCTCAGTTGCCCACTTGAGAATTTTAATCCTAGACTTCTATGAATAAGCTTCAGTAATGCCAGAATTACAGTGTATAGTGCTGTTCATGCTGGCTGAAAAGGTTAGCACTATCTCAGAACACAAGTGTTTGTCACTTTGCGGTGACATGAAGCCAGTGTCAACCTGGACATCACTCTTGATAACAAGTGGGATTCTCCCCAGTGCCCAGTTCTGGTGCTGATGGACCCCTGTCCGTCTGCCCCTTGAGTTGTAGCTTGTACCTGCCTGGCTCTTCTCATATTTCATGTTTGAGAGTACTATAAGTACTCTGCTTCAGAGAGAAATTTAAACTGTTGTTTATACAGGCCATTATTGTTTATATCTGTTAGTTCCCCAAAAGAATTATTTTAATATTCCTTGTGTTTGAGTGAGATTAAGTGTTACATTAGTTTAAGTGCAGTGATGTTTTGGCTTTTGCTGATTCTGTTCCACCAGCCTGGGAGCTCCCATCGACCATGGCAGTCTTACTTCGATCTGATTTTAGTGGATGCACGGAAACCACTCTTTTTTGGGGAAGGCACAGTACTGCGTCAGGTGGACACTGTAAGTTGAGAAGGTGATATGTTCTAATGCACGGTCCTCTATGTTTCTTCTTTGCCCACTTCTCTCTCCGTAACTTTCTGGGCATAATTTGATCTTAACTGAAGCAGCCCAGCAAAATTGTAGTTGAAATGAATGCGTGCCTGGGTCAAGCAGCAATGTGGGTAGAGGCCAGGGTAAAATGGCAGAGCACTTCTCAGTCTTATTCTTTTTACTCAGAAAACTGGGAAGCTGAAGATCGGTACCTACACAGGCCCGCTGCAACACGGCATCGTCTACTCGGGAGGTGAGCCTCCAGTTTCCGTTGATCCTAGGCGCGTCTGCACACTGCTTCACTAAAGTATTCATGAAGGTCCGTGGCCTTTCAGCATAGTGCCACATAATCCTTCAGGATCAGGAATACCGTCTACTGAGAGTCAGCAGTCATCTGCTGACACAAGTCGAGGGGTTGGGTTTATTGTCACAGGAAAGATCCCGTCCTCCTTTGACAGCTTGTCTCAATGTTCTGGAACCATTTGGGAATATTTCTTCTCAAAGGACTTTCTTCGAAGAAGCCCATGTCAATGCAGTTAATGTCGAGAGTCAGAAGTAGTTGAAATGGTGATGGTACCTTTGGTGGTTCTGGGGATTGATGTAGGCCTTTGGTGCTAGACAGCCATTGTACCACTGAGCTGTCTCCGGGGCCTGCTGTGGTATTTTGGTGGTGTTCTTCCTAGACTTTGTTGTTGGTTTTTTGAGACAGAATTTCTCTGTGTTGCTCTGGCTGTCCTGTAACTCGCTTTGTAGACCAGGCTGGCCTCAAACTCAGAGATCCACCTGCCTCTGCCTCCCAAGTTCTGGGATTAAGGGTGTGCGCCATCTTGCCTGACTTGACCTCTTACTTAGAGCTCTGGTCAAGAGAGAAGAGCATAAAGCTTTGACCAGAGCTGTACAAAGAATAGTGAACCTGGAGTGAGCTCTGGAGGCTGTCTTTAATACAGAAACATTGTTCTCATTTGCTCCTCTCAGGTTCATCTGATACCATCTGTGATCTCTTGGGAGCCAAGGGCAAGGACATTTTGTACATTGGAGATCACATTTTTGGAGACATTTTGAAGTCAAAGAAACGACAGGGGTGGAGAACTTTCTTGGTGATTCCTGAGCTTGCACAGGAGCTCCATGTCTGGACTGACAAGAGCTGTAAGGAACCGTCACTCTTACTTCCAAATCTTTGCCACAGCTAGTTTGATCTTACATGACAGCTTTGACTCAGTTCCCTTAAACTGTTACTTTGTATACAAGACATCAAGTGGACAGCCCTTGCCATTAATATAGTCTGTCATTCCACACAACTCTCGAATTTGTTTATACACACGCACACACACATCTTGTTCGTGTGTGTATGTGTGTATATATGCATATATATCTTGTTCATATTTTCAACCCTTTGAAGTAGTGTACTAGCGTTGCTGTCCTGACTGGTATTACAGGAAGTCTTTGTGAACTGCACCTCCACTTGGTCTGCAGCCCATGTTTCTCCCACCACACCCAGTAGTCTCGGTCTCTGTCTAACACTCACTATTTGTGATTCTGGGGCAGCAGTGGCTCTGAATGCTAATTGCCAGTATTCATGAAGACAGACGCCAAATTACATTCTTAAACAGCCACACAGTGTGCATTATATGGTCCATACCCTTCAGTTGGGCTACAGGTAGCTAATAGAGGCGTTTGATATGCAATGCAAGTTCTCCATCTGGTCCTCATACTTTATGTTGTTGTGGTAATGGTTACCAACTCTGCCAGCGTGACCCACATTGATGGGAACTCTTCTTCCTCTACTCAAAATCTGCATGCACCTTAAGCCTTATTTTCCCACATATGAAAATGGGAGACAATATTTGTCTCCAAGCTGGTGAGTCTCACTTGAGGTAGTACACATATAAAGAAAATAGAAATGGCTTTTCTTCTCGGTGACAGAACCTAATTTGAGTGACTCTTCCTGACCGTAAAGATGTTCTGTGCAGTAGATAAGCCAGGGCTTCTCTTGGGGAGCTCAGGAAGCAGCTGATGTTGACTTGCTGCTCCTGTTGCCCACACAGTTTAAGCTGGCCCCTGTGAAGTCCAGAAGTCTAGTTGCCCTGCAGCTCTGGGCAAGTCTCCTCATTCTTAATGCTTTTTTCTAAAACTGAGGCTAGCCCAACATCTCGGCAGGTTAAGGTGCTTGCTGCTGAGCTTCACCTGAGCTCAGTCCCCAGAATGGTGAGAACATGCAATCCCACACACACCTACACACAAACCTCAAAAGTTAAACTATTGGTAGTTGCTTTGGTGCCTGTACCCAAGGGAGTAGAAAATTAGTACTTTGGAAGCCCCAAATCAGCACATGGCTGGAAGGGGGAGTTGTAGTCAGTGGCTTTTAGGTAGCAAGGACAGTTTAAAAGGAAATTGCGGTGTCTTTTGCTGGCAGAGTCCACATGGGTGTCAGCGAGCGTCCCTGAGAGAGGCGGGTGATGTATATACTCGACTCTGCCCTGTTAGGCCCAGGCTGTACTTTTTATCATATCTGAAATTTCACTAATTTAAGCAGCACTTAAAAGCTAAGAACTTATGCTTGATTTATGTAAAACATTTTCTTTTCCTTTCCAAACTTTAACTAGCACTTTTTGAAGAACTTCAGAGCTTGGATATTTTCTTGGCTGAACTCTACAAGTAAGTTTTCAAGTTCTAAAGCCCAGCTGCCTTTTCCAGAATGACACAGGTCACAGTGTGCTCATTAGAGATTGTTGCTGTGCTCTCCTTTGGTCCCTAGGCACCTTGACAGCAGCAGCAATGAGCGCCCAGATATTAGTTCCATCCAGAGACGGATCAAGGTATGCAGATTGTTCAGATGGGATTTGGGGTAAAATATAGAAAATCAGTTGTCTAAATCATTTACATGTTTTTGGTTTTATATAGGGACTTGTATGTAGCTGGTAGCCAATAGTTGACTAAGCTGAGAACTATTTTTTTTGTTTGTTTTTAGAAAGTAACTCATGACATGGACATGTGCTATGGGATGATGGGAAGCCTCTTCCGTAGTGGCTCCCGGCAGACGCTCTTTGCCAGTCAAGTGATGCGGTATGCTGACCTCTATGCGGCCTCCTTCATCAACCTGCTCTACTACCCGTTCAGCTACCTCTTCCGAGCTGCCCATGTCCTGGTGAGTAGAGCTGTTTCCTCAGGTAAGATGTACCTTTGGGTCACATCTGCAGGCAGCTTTGTGGATGACACGGGAGAGCTTGTGTGAAAGCTGTGACTGGCTTGTGTGGATAGTGAGGGAATAGACAAAGAATAAACTCTGAATATAACACGACTTTCTGAAGTCACTCTGAGCAGTGGCAACTTCCGTCCTCTGAGTAAGGTGACTCACACCTGTAATCTCAGCTTTCGGGGGGGCATAGCCAAGAGGATTGATTGGGAGTTCAAGGCCAGCTTCCACCACACAGGATCCTTTCTTTTTTTTTTTTTAAGGTGTGTTGGGTCAGTGTGCCTTTAGTCTGAGAACCTGGAAGGTGGAAGCAAGCAGATCTCTGAATTAGGACCACACTGAGAGACTTCTTTGTTAGTAGTAACTGAAATAAATGTATTTTTATGTCTGTCCCGATACTGTTCTATTGCAGGACTGGTTTAGGGAATATAAAAACAGAAATAAGGTTTTTCTGTTTCACTCATTTTCATCAGTAGGAAACGACCTGGGCAGCTTGGGTGCTTCTATCCCTATCTCCGCCCTTATAGATTTAACTCCTACAGACATGGTTAGGATTCAGGTGGCACTTACCTTTGCTATGCCTGCAGCCTGAGCCTTTGCTTTTTTCTAGATGCCTCATGAATCAACAGTGGAGCACACACATGTGGATATCAATGAAATGGAATCTCCTCTCGCCACCCGGAACCGCACATCCGTGGATTTCAAAGATACCGACTACAAGCGGTACCAGCTTACAAGGTCCATTAGTGAGATTAAGCCCCCCAACCTCTTTCCACTGGCTCCCCAGGAGATCACACACTGCCATGATGAAGATGATGATGAAGAGGAGGAAGAGGAAGAGTAGGAGGCAAACTAAAACCCTGAGCACCCATCAACAAGTCTGGCAGGACTCAAGGGGCAAGGGTGGCCTTGGTTGGATTCTATTAGGGAGGGTGGGAAGACCTCATCAAAAGTACATTTGGAAAGTTTCTGAAGGCTTTAAATAATTCTAATCATAGCTACTCACTTCAGTTTTGTGTATCTGTACTCTCTGCAGATTGTTCGAAACTGTAGGAAGAACAGGTAAAAGGTCAGGCGGAACTGCATGCAGATGGCACCCATTGTTGTGATAGCATCTCCCTGTCTGTCTTCATCAGTGTGTCATCTCCATACACTAGGGTAGGAAAGGGTTTCAGAGCAGAGCCTAGAGCCTGTGGGAAGAGCTAGCCACTGTGCCGTGTTACTACAACTGTGCTGTTGCTCCAAACCCCGCCTCCCCAGGGCATTGCACAGTATTGTACGTCCGTAGAGAATGACGCTGTTTCATTATCAAGTGTGGTCAGTCCTCTGTCAGGTCAAGTTTCCTTCTGTTAGCTTTTGGGTTTCCTCTGTGGCCCTGGCAAGGCTGCTGTGTTGGTGCCTTTGTGGGTTTCCCTGCTGTAGTGTGGTTCTAGACTAGACTGCAGGGGTTTGAATTTGAGGCAAAAGTCCTCATCCTTGCTAGATTTTTAAAAATCGGTAGCACAAATGCTTTTTGCTATATGAAAACAATCCTTTTGGGGAATGCAGCTGAAGACATGAAGACAGGAGCGAGTTCCCTGAGAAGAGCGGCTGCTGCTTCCAGAGCTGCCTTCGCCAGCATGGACTGCAGGGGCATCCTGCTCCCCACGCAGATGGGAGGGCTCTCTAGCCAATGGCAGTCAGAATCAGCTCACTTGAGACTACTCCAGGAAATCACTTCCTGCTCTGAGTAAAGCAAGGGCCTGTGAACATGAAGGCATGTGACTGCCCTGCCAGTTTAGTTGCTGATTCTTGCTTTAATTTTTAGTTGTTCTCTTCCATTCTTGTCCCTGGTCACTAGGGTACTGGCTGCTCTGGAGCTCAGTGGAGTGTGAGTCTAATGCTGACATCCACCTGTGTAGTACAGCTGTCAGCTGTCACAGCCGTTGGTCTCCGGATGGCTCTAGGGTTGACATTCTCTTAAGGGAAATTACATTATATCTGTATCACTTTTAGTTAAAGAACATGCTTATATGTACATTGTTTCATAGGTATAAAGATTTTTTTCACCAAGGTTTTTGGCTTTTATTTTAAGATAAAGTTTATCTATGTAGCTCTGGCTGTCCTGGGACTCCATTTGTAGAACAGACTGGCCTTGAATTTCAGAGAGATGTGCCTGCCTCTGCCTCCTGGGCGATAGGGTTAAAGGTGTGCTCTACCATGGCTGGCTTGCTTTAAAGTAATCATTTGATACGTATGGAACACAAGCCCAGCAACTTAGCCAAGGCCTGCGGCTGCACAGCTTCACTAACTATAGCCTTAAAGTCATATGAAGTACCATGTATTCTGACTGGTATCTAGAACATACACAGGACAGTCAGATGTTTTTAACATTTAGACTATCACAGCCATGCTAGTTCCTAACTGTTTTCATTCAAGTTGGTGCTGAGCGGTTAGAGCTTCCCAGCCCAAGTCATCTCTGTGGTGTGTGACAGCTACAGTCACCTTGCTAGTAGCAGTGTGTTCCTGGGCTTCCTTCAGGGCAGGGGTGGGCACCACTCTGCTTTGCTTTATGTTGTTTGTGTTCTATGTGTAACAGTTAGCTCCAGATGACGTAGGGAAAATGCTTGGAGAGCCCACAGTGGAGACTTCATGTCGAGTCACATTTTCCTCAGGATCAGCAGAGGGTCTGCTGACGAGCTAGGGCTCCGTGAGGGAGCAGCAGATGATTCCCTGGTCAATGTGTGCCAGCAGTCTGCATGGCACTGGACATCTCAGAACACAAATCATGACTTCTTTGTTGTCAGTATTTAGACGTCACCATTGTTCTTTTCTGTTTTCTTCCCTTTTTTGAGGCAGGGTTTCTCTGTGTAGCCCTGGCTATCCTGGAACTCACTTTGTAGACCAGGCTAGCCTCAAACTCACCTCTGCCTCCTGACCACTAGGATTAAAGGCGTATTCCACCATGCCCGCCTCCACTGTTTTCTTAAACCTGAATGATTTAGATGACAAAAATGGCATGCCTTGCATCACTCCTGAGCACCCTTCCCAAGATTCTGAAAACGTGCCTTAGTCTTCAGGCTTTGTAGAATGTCAGAATTTAAAAATCCCTTCTTCAGTGCCAGACTGAACTCAAAGCCTGAGTGTGCAGGGTCCCACTGCCAGAGCAGGCAGCTGCCTGGTGCACACTTCCCCATGAGCATCTCGGGAACCATTCAAAGCACAGAAAGCTCAGCATTTGTTTTAGATCCAAGTAATGTAAGCATAGGCCTGCTGAGATCTATAAAGTAAGCCACCGTCCCCTTCAAGCTACTCCAAAATGCTTTTTAAATTCTGTTTTAAATAGACTAACTGACTACAAAGCCCTAAGTCACATTGTTTTTAGAAAGCTAC
This sequence comes from Bramus lutescens, assembly GCA_001685075.1. Lineage (NCBI taxonomy): Eukaryota > Metazoa > Chordata > Mammalia > Rodentia > Cricetidae > Bramus > Bramus lutescens. The sequence continues at coordinate 35,711 of LOEQ01001252.1, forward strand.
TTACAAAAAGCTATATGCAGTTACATCTCAGATTTAAAAGGAGCTTGTCCATGTTTAGATATTTCTAAATCGGACTTGTTTAACAACTTTAAAGTCCTGCAATTTTTCCAAGGCTTCTTGGGCAATTTTAAAACCCTCCACTTCTTCACCACGAATAGCCTGGGATAAACAACCACATGTTTCAGTCTGTATTAGGACAGGAACTTTGCTCACATTCCATGTTATGGAAACTATTTAACCTCTTTCTGATGGTGGGAAAATGACATGCCGAAGTCATTGCCTTATGGTTAGCAGCTCCATTCCCCCTGTGGCTTGAGAGTTAGGGCCTCCGTACTTAGTTTCTCATAGCATTCCTTCTTGTTACGAAGACATCAGCTCCTCCTACAGCTTTTTCTCAGAGGAAAGTTTCTGACCATACATTTGGGATGCCTGAAACTAAAATCCTTATCCAAGATGGAACAAAGTGCACTGCTAGTGAGGCACATATATGATGCACACGCAGCCGGCCACACCCTCCTCTGTGGGGACCACAGAGCCACACTGCCTGCCACACCCTCCTCTATGGACATGGCAGAGCCACATTGCCACGGTGTGGAAGGAGATACCCCTGGCGTCTCGGTGTGACGGACGGTCACCCTCCTCTATGGACACAGAGCCACACTGCCTGCCACACCCCTCCATTCACAGGAAAACAACTTCACCATCCCACTACTGTCTAGAAATAACAGAAAGCAGATCATGTAGAAAGAATATTCATTTACAAAGTTCACATCTTTTTTTCACTGCTTTCCCTCGTTTCTCAGCAACAGCAGTGTGATGGACATGTCTGAGAAAACACTGAAATTGTGAGAAATAAAAGGAGCCACATGGCACACCAGTGTGTCAGTCAACAACAGACCGTGTGTATCACAGCAGCCCCATGAGGTTATCTGGCCTGCTGACGTGAGGCTGGCTTGTGAAAGTACTGCCTTGCTGCTCCACAGAGGTCGCCTCACGCCGTATTTCTCAGCACACATTCTCACTGAAATGATGTGTGAGTGCACGCGGTCCCCTAAGTTCCATTCAGCCACAGCGTAAGATTCCACCTGATTCCACAGAGCACTGCCGCAGACACGTATATGTGTAAGCCATGTGTCTAAATAACAGTGTTTTCCAACTTAAAATGCCCAGTTCTGAGTCTGGCCACTTGATGTTTCTTAACACAGGGAAAGGTTCCCAAGCTCCATCCTGTTGCTAGAGTCAGAGCAGAGAGCTGTTCCACGGCACACTCTTCCCCAGGGTCTGTAGGTGAGACCTGGGAGACTGGGCTGAGGTAACAAGCTTGACCGTCCTACAGGTCTCAAGGTCCCGAGAGTTTGCCTAGCATTGAACTGAGAGGCTCTCAGTAGAGCTAACCTTGGACTTGTGGGCATGGTGTTTACACATGTGACCGCCAAGTACAAATGGTGTTCCCGCCTTCTCAGCCCCTCAGAGCCACTACACAGCAGCAGGGAATATTTCATCACAGCCCAGCGTTCATTCCCATCAGGAACATGTCCATCGTCAGGTCATCCGCCAGCACAAATGACAAGAGCCACATAACATTCCTTTAGCCTACGACTTCCTGGACATTTGTGCCTGGAAATATGAGTACAGATGTGAGGCCCCCGGCAGGAAAATGAAGCAATCACATAGCAAAAGAGCAAGTCAGCAGTCTAATCTGCATGAACTGTTTGTGCTTTAATGAGGAGCGTCACAAAAATAGGTGGGGACACTTACCTAATATGTGAAAGAGCCCTGGGTTAGATCCCCAGCACTGCAAAAAAAGCAGAAAGTAAACTTGCCAGGGGTCGGTGCCAGGCTAGGACTCGCCACTTCTCTCAATGTCCGCCTTCGGCTGGTTAGTTTCCTCAGGCGCGGAGGAACCAGCAAAGGTGTGACGGCTTCCTTACAGAGAACTCCCTCCACTCGCCTTGGGCATTTTCATCCAGATGAAAACCCAGCCACAGCAGGTAGCTGAGGGAATTGTGTGGCAACCGTCTTCCTTCCCTGCTGCTCTGGGCAGAGTCTGGGAAAGAGGCAGACAGGCACAGGGCTGTTCATTCCCTTTCAGGAAGTCATGGTCCAGGAGAAAGGTGTTAAAGCCAGTCTTGTTGACACTCCACTGAAATGTCCCCACACAGGACAGGTGCTAAGTAAAACACGGAGTATGGTGGCTCAGCAGAGCACAGCACAGCATGGCCTCCTGAGGGGCCACTTGAGGCTTCATTCTCAGAGTGTGAGCCTGTCTGGAATGTAAACTAGGAAGTAAAGCAAAGGATTCCAGAAAGGGGCAGTCAAGTAGTGGTTCACCAAACACCTTGAAGTTCAGCCAGAAGATGCCGTGGGTCTTGTCACCAGAGTGAGGAGGGACCAAAGGAAGAGATCGGGGTGACAGCAGAAGCTGAGGGTCATTCTTAATTTGAAGCACCTCTAATATGCCTCCTGTACTTGTGGTCTCATGTCAGTGGAGGGTGCCTCACCCATGAGCCAACTTCCCCCTCTGGTGAGAGGCCCTACACAGCCATTCTCGTCTCTAAGAGCCAGTTGAGAGGCCCGCACGGAACCTTGGCACCACTGTCAGGGAAAACCTAGCTTTTCTTTCTGCCTAGCTCCTGTGTGTCACTAGTCTACAGCAAGTTGAGTGACTCCTTCTACCTTTTTCTAGTGAATAGCTGATGGGAGCAGACCTTACTTCTTGGGAAGAGAACACTCCCAGAAGCAGCTGTACCAGGCTGTAAGTTGGAGGCACTCAACTTGTGTGTCTGTGAACAGGAGACTTTGCAGTGCCTGTCCAAATATCCCCTGGAGCTATCCAGTCCAGGCTTCCCCACCAGGAAAGCCATGGGGAGGGGACCATGGCTGAGGAGCAGCATGGCTGTTACACAGAGGAAAGAGGGACACACATCTGCTGGAGGTGAACAGAAAACCATTTATCTAAATAGAATAGAAATAAACAAAACCTTTAAAAACAATCACAAGATTTACAAATAAATTGGTACAAAATAAATAGGTATTGTAAATCTACAACATTGGAATTATAAACGCGTCTGTCATGACAGCTTATGAAGCCTGTGCACGTGACCTGTGCTTGTTTAGCTTTCCATTGATGCTGCTGCTCAAATGCATGAAGCTAAGGAGGGTGGGACCATCAGACAAAGCGGAGCTGGCTTTAGGCCCAAGGTGATTGATGTTGGTAACTGGGCCATGGCACCAGGAAGAGACATGCTCAGAACGTAAAAGGGCAGGCAGCTTCCATGATCCAGACAGGTTCTGCAATCCTAGGTGAGATGTAGAGGCCATCATTTTGGGACCAGGAAACAGATCTGGCTTGGGAGTGATGAGGAAGGAGCCACATCTACCACCACACAGAGAAGAAACCATTTCTGCAGTAACTCGTGAAGACATGAGAAGCTCTGCCTCCACCTACCTCCCAGATACTGGCCGTCAGGAGTGGGTTGGGGTAAGGCAATGAGAGAAGCCGGAGGAAGAGCAGCAGTGCAGTCTTTTTTCCCTTAAAAAAAAATCACCACCCTCTCACCCAATAAGGCTCTATGGATGAGGGGCTTCAAAACAGTGTCTTAATCACAGATGGTATAGTAACAGTAGAGACATATGTACATAATAAATAATATAAAACAAAGCATATACATTTGTGGATTTAAAGGACTGAAAAAATAAGAAAAGTCAATGGATTGATAGACTGTTCACAGTAGACCGGGCATGGGTGGTGGTGAATTGGAAGCTAGGCGGGGTCGTCTTGAGATCACTCTTCCCCACTTCCCTCTGTTCTAGGGGCCCAGCTGTTTGTATGGAAGAAACCTGAGTCTCCAAGAGGAGCAGGCACTCGGGTCTACTAGGTCCCCTTCATAGTTTCCTGTAGAGAGATTCTGCCAGAATCCAGCCCCCTAAGTAAATACATGTGGGTCAGATGTGAGCAGCATCAGAAGGTGCCTTTCCAAGGGAGGCCAGACAGTACCCAGTCACCCTCGTCTGTTGACCCACAGCTGTGTACACACAACTGGAACCTGACTTTACTGCCATTTTGATAATGCTTCAAGTACCACCTGGCATTCCCCTTCAAAAGGCGTTTAAAACAATCGCAGTTGAGATGTCTCAATGGCTCTGGTATAGGTTGCCTGAGCTATGTCAGCCACAGGGAACCAAGAAACAGATGCCCTGCTGCCCACTAGCTGCTGTGAAAGACTGCCCCTCTTCTTGACTGGTGGGTAACAGGACTCCCCAGAAGGAAAGCCAGGTTAGCATTGATTCCAGGAGGAGGAAGGCTGCGCACCCCAGCTTTGAGACCAGCTGACGGCAGGCTCAGCCTTGGAGCACTACTCATCCCTCAGGTGGAAGCAAGTGAACCTCAGTGAGTTCATCTTCCCTATCAGCCACTCAGACACAAGTAAATGGCCCTGAGGTATAAAAATCCACTGAGTAGGTTGCTCATTGATAAATTTGTATGGGAAAAACTTCCACCCCCCCCACGTCACTTCCCTATACATCTCTAAATTCCTCCCAATTCTGGGCTAGCCTACAACTTACCCATTAGTCCTTGCGCAGAAGCACCACAAGCCTAGGCCCAGAATGGAAGCAAATAGCCCAGGAAGGAGCCTGAT
>LOEQ01001252.1:75054-92381 GCA_001685075.1 Bramus lutescens
CTTTACTAACCAATGAAAGTAACACATAGACAGATGACCCTCCTACATCATTGGATACTGCGTGCCTGTGGTACATGTGTGCAGGTGAAATGCCCATATACAAAAGAAACAAATTTTAAAAAGGAAAAGCCTCATGTGATAAAAGTGGGGCTGAGGGCAGAGCCTGAAGATCCCTGGTGCAGGGAGCGTGTTGTACACACCAATGAGACAAGCTGCAGGTCCAATACTGGGGCAAATTCACACCTGGCTCTGCCCCCGCCTGACCTAAATACTCATTATTCCCACCTGCCCTTCAAAAGAAGGCCAGAAAGCAGCCAACAAGAAAACTATATTCTCTGTGTGTATCGGGGGTACCTGTGCATGCATCTGTGGAGGGCAGAGGTCAACACTTGAATGCCGCCTGTCTTATTTATTATCTTGGAAAAGGGGCATCTTACTAAGCCTACAGCTCATCCAGTGGCTTGAGGAGTCACCTCCCCCATAACACTATTTTCAAGTCTCCGCCTCCCAGCACTGAACCATTGGTGCACACCCACCCCAGCTTTTCTGTGGGTGCTCACGTTTGCACAGCCCTCATCCCACCACCGGCGCCATCTCCACACTGTATTCTCACTGCACACATTGCTGCCTGCCACTCCTGTATCACACCCGGCGTTACTGTCCCAGCCAGCTATCCTTGCTCAGCTTACTGGCTCCCGACCCATAAATGCTGGAACAAGGAAATATAATCAGCTGCCACCTATCAATTTAAACAGATTCTTTTGTTAAATATATGAATCACAAACTTAAGGAGAAATAAATTTAGTTGAAAGCACTTTGCCTAGCTGTGTAACATAAACCAGCGTAGAAGGATGTACAAGTGTCTGAAAGCCAAGAGCAGAGTTTCTGTCTTGGGCGTGGACTCACGGCCTCCAGAAGAGAATCCCCAGTCAATGCCACTGAATCTGCCTCTTCTTCCACTTTGGTAAAAGCAATAGGCGACGCTAAGAGGCAGCACGAACTGGCACGCAACGCTGTATAATTAAAACAGAGGCCCAACACTGGGAGTGTGTAAACTGCAGCCGGCAGCAGCAAAGGTCTGGGAACATGAGTGCATACACACACACACACACACACACACACACACACACACACAGAATTACTTACTGTACAGGTCTGTCTCATCCAAGATTTCAGATTTGATGATTTCTTCAATCACGTCTTCCAAGGTGACAATTCCCAGAACTTCATAAAACGGGTCCCCTTCACCCTCATTGTTCACTCGCTGCACAATGGCCAGGTGAGATTTACCTTTAAAGACAGAAGACAAAGTTGCAGAGGTCACTGTCCAGTTCCTTAGCAGGCTCCTTAGACACCTCAGAAATGGCCACAAACATCTCTTCTCTTTCTGTGTGGGGAGCAAGCTTGGGCCTTGTTTGCTCCACCATTCTGCCAGGTCAAACCGGTTGTCTTCCTCGTCGCTCCCTACATTATTTTTGACACAGGGTCTTGAGCTAATTCTCCAGGTTGGCTGACCAGTGAAGGACCCTGGACCCTTCCTCCTGCCTCCACCTTCCCAGTGCTGGGGTTAGAAAGCACACATTGCTGTACCTTACATTCTCTTTCATTTGCGTGTGTACGTATGTATGATAAGTGTATGTGTGCCTGCTTGCATGTGTGTGGAGACCTGAAGCTGACATAAGGTAACCTCTCCCATTGCTCTTCACTTTACTGTGGCAAGGTCTCCCACTAAGTCCTGACCTCACAGAATCTGGCTCATCTAGACAGCCAGCTTACCCCAGGGTTCCTGTCTCTGCCTCTGGAGGTCACCATGCCTGCCCAACTTTTATATAAGCTCTGAGTCTCTTAACTCCAGTCTTTATGATGATGTGACAAACACTTCATCTACTCGGCCATCTATCTCCCTATCCCTCATGCTTTTTATATGGGTGCTGGGGGTTCAAACTCAGACCCCAGTGCTTGTGTGGAGCTATCTTCTACAGCTCCCTGGAAGCATTTTTAAAATTAGATAATGAGTTATAAAAGTCTATGTTTCAGCATTTTTAACATGTGTCGGTCTGACAACCAAATGGACGAAGCTTCCTGAACCATTAATGCAGGGATCAATTGTCCACGGGCTGCCCTGTACCTAGCTCTTTCTTTCTTAATGGACGAGGCATTAGACACCATCAGCTCTTCCTCTGTGACACATTAACAGTTCTCTCAAAAGGAGCGAGAATGCCATGGATCTCCAGGGAGGTCCAAGACAAGACCCTTGAGGCAGTGCTGTGTCCCCCAAGTTCTAAAATGTGAATGGCCTTCTCCACGGTGCTGATTCTGGAGCACAGTGCAGAGGCCCCACTCGTCTCAGAATGCCACCAAGGAAATAACAGCCATCACTACCCATTGGCACACACCCAACAGTAGGAGGGAGACCCCCGTCTCCAAGAACGTCCTCACCACAGCAGTACAAAGTAGATCCTTACACCAAGTGGGACCTAAGACACACTGCGCAGTCTAATGTGACAACCGCTGGCTTGAGAGAAAGGCAATTATGGGGCTTGCTGTGAGTTGCCTTCAACACAGTTCACCTTTGTGGTACTGGGAAGGAACCCAGGACCTCAGACATGCCAGTTGAAGGCTTTATCACTGAGCATGCGTCCACCCAGGCCATGCAGACAGAATGATGGCATGCAAACTTGCAGCTTAGACATGGGTCTCTTGTAGACATTTTGAAGGGTATGAACAGAGTGAACTTATTTTGTCAAGAAAAGCCATGGGCAGAATTTGATGTTAATGATTTAAAAAATTGTAAATTCAGTAGAAAATTATAATTCTAAGAAACTCACATCCATCGTCATGACTTTTGTTGTTGTTGTTGTTTGTTTTTTCAAGACAGGGTTTCTCTGTGTTACAGCTCTGGCTGTCTTGGAACTCACGTTGTAGACCAGGCTGGCCTCGAACTCACAGAGATCCACTTGACTCTGCCTTTCGAATGCTGGGATTGAAGTCATGCACTACCACAAAGCTCACCATCATGACTTTGATAGCTTCTTAGTAAAGGCTTTTGTGTACAATGAGTATGTGTATATATGTGTGTACAAGACGTGTGTGGCTGAGGAGGCCAAGTGCGTCTTCTTCATTGATACTTTCCTACTGTTTGAGACTGGGGTCTCACTGAGCCTGAAGCTCACCAACTGGCTAGACTGCTGGCCTGTCAGCCCTTAGAGCAGGGCTGGTATTACAGGCATGTATTGCCAATGCCCTGCTTCCTAGGTGAGCGCTGGAGATCCAGGTCCAGGGCTTCATCATCTCCCAGCAAGCATTTTAGCCAGCAGGCCATTTCCCGAGTCGTTCAGTAAATGCTTCTTTGATGAGCTGGATGGTCACAGTAAGGAATGCAACCTTTAAAATAGTGAGCAATCTTTTAAAAGATTTTTAAAAGACCTATAAAATTGGGAGAGCCAATTCTTTTTAGATTATGTTTTTATTTTATGTGTTGGATGCTTTGCCTGCATGTATGTCTGTGTATCGTGTGTATGCCTGGTGCCCATGAAGGTCAGAAAAAAATGTTGGGCCCCTGGGACTAGAGCTGTGGGTCACCACTGAACTCAGGTAGGTCTTCTGGAAGGGCAGCCAGTGTTCTTAACTGCTGAGCCATTTCTCCAGCCCTGCTAATTTTTCTGACTATGGCAATAATGTGAGAATTATGCATGGATAAAAAAATCCTGAGAATAAGATAAAACAATGGATCTTTTAAATTTTTAATTTTAAATTATGTGTATATGGGTTGTTTTTATGTGGGTCCGTGCATGTGAGTGCAGGTGCCTGTGGAAACCAGAAGGAGACATCGAACCCCTAGAGTTACAGGCAGGTTGTGCAGCCAACAAGGGTGCCGGAAAGTGAAGTAGAGTCCTTTAGAACATGGTGTGCTCATTACTATTCAACCATCATCTTTCCAGCCCCACAACAGACTTTAAACAGAAACATTAACAGTTTCTGAGTAAGGACTGAGGTAGGTGGAATGCCACAAACAAAAAGCAACCTAAGGGCCACTGAGGTAGCTCAGCAGCTACAAATACTTGCCATACAAGACCCCATGGTAGAGAGAACTGGCTCCCAAAAGTTGTTTCTCTGACCTCTACACATGCACGCACACACCTGCGCTTTCTCCCTGTACACACATGCAAGTACAAAGAAAATCTAAACAAACCAAAAACAAAAAAGGAAACAACTCTGGACTTAGAGAAAAGTCACAAATCCCCTATAGAGAATTCCTAGACTCTTTCAGGGCTCCCCATTGTCACGCCTTGCATTGTCACCACTGTCAAACTAAGACACTGCCATCGACTGTCTCAACTCCAACTTTGTTTGGACTTCAATGATTTTTCTAAAAATCATTTTTTTCTGCTTCACTATCCAGCACCCCACTGTCCAACTGCTATGGCTCCCCAGTCTCCTACGGCCTACAGCACCCACAGCAGCTGCTTAGTCTGTGTCTCATGACTTCAAGCACCTTGAGGCTCGCTGCTCAGATCCCCTCCAGGCAGCAGCCCTATCCCACCTCCCAGAGCGGCACAAGTCGGCTGTGTGAACTGGAAGCAGAGGGATATTCCTCATCTAATACAGTCCTCAAAATTCTGCAAAGATTCCAAGCAAAAGAGTGTGAATGGCACAGAGTATCCAAAGCCCATCAGCAGGACTTCAGGTCTACAGCATAGACAACCTGGAAGAAACTTCTACTGGGCAGGGGGTCATGTGCATGCCCTTTAATCCCAGCACTCAGGGGGATCTCTGTGAGTTTAAAGCCAGCTTGGTCTAACAAAGCAAGCTTTAGGACAGCCAAGGCTGTATAGAGACCTTGTCTCCAAAGAAAAGAAATAAAACATCTGTTGGGCTAGGAAGTTGCTCCATCAATGAAGGACCTACCCCATCAGCACGGGGATAAGAACGTGGATCCAGACCCCACGGCTCTGTCAACGAAGGACCTACCCCACCAGCACGGGGATCAGAACACGGATCTCCATGTTAAAAGCCAAGCACAGTGGCACGTGTCTGCAATACCTGTTTGGGGTAGTAGAGACAGGCAGGCCCCGACACTCATTGGCTTCCTGGTCTGGGTGAACTGATGAGCTTCAAGAGCATGAGGCTGTAAATGTAAACCGATTGAAGAAAGAGACCCAAAGTCTACCTCTGGCCTCCACACAGACAAATACATACACTAACAAGTACATACAACACACACAAAGCCCACACTCAGCAAAAGGGAGTTTGGGTGTAATGTCGAGTGTTTCCCAAATACCTTTCTGTGTGAGGCAGACTTTGCTCATATACTCCAGCAGAGGCAGCACTGCCAAGTGAAGGCAGGAGAATGAGTCCAGATCCTCACACCCAGCTGGACTCATAACACAGACACAAGAACATCTAAACATGACATCATTCCTAGTTTTCTGTTTTGGGAAACAGCTATATTTTTAAAAAATGTTATTTATGTTAACACACAATAATGAATTCATTACAAGCCTTTAAAATGGCTTGACAGGTAAATATGTTTTAAGTTTCATGGTTTTAAATTCGCATACAATAAATATCAAAAGTTATAATCCATATAACAGAAGTTTAATGCTTTTTTCCTTTTTTTTTTTGAGACAGGGTTTCTTGGTATAGCTTTGGGGCGTGTCCTGGAACTAGCTCCAGTAGACCAGGCTGGCCTCGAACTCAGAGATCCGCCTGCCCCTGCCTCCAGTGTGCACCACCACCGCCTGGCTAATGGTTTTTTTAATTAGTTATGTGTGTGTGTGTGTGTATATATGTGTGTGTGTATGTGTGTGATGTGTGTATGTATGTGTGTGTATATGTATGTGTGTGTATGTGTGTGTATGTGTGTGATGTGTGTGTATGTATGTGTGTGTATATGTATGTGTGTGTGTGTGTATGTGTGTGTGTGCTGCATGCGAGTCAGAAGACAGCCTTTGTGGGTCTGGAGTCCATGCTCCTCTGCCTTCTGCTGGGTTCTAGGAGCTGACCTCAGGAAGGCAGGCTTTCCAGCAAGTACCATTATCTGCTGAGTCACCTCTCTGGCCCTTTATGAATCAAAAGGATCTGTTAAACTCAACAAATTAAAAGGACCACGTGACAGTGCCTGGTGTTGCTACTCTAAAGGACGGGTGAGGGAAGAATGCGGGCTCCCAAGTTCAACAGTCTTAGATTTGAACTCCAGCGACTGCCTGCTCCCCACCCCCACATCAGGAGTTGATAACCACACACGAGTATTTCTGAGCTCCAGTCTCCTTATCTCTCAAACCAGGCTGTGGTAACGGCTCCTGTGCAGGGCTAGTAGGAAGGCTGATACCCAACAGAGTTGGTGCCCACAGTCCACTGGGGTAACTCACTGTTACAGTAACTCATTTGTCCAAGTCTAAGGCACCATCAACTTATTTCCAGTTTAATGCGAAGAGAATCTAAGTCAAACATAGAGTGATTAAGAGATAGGTTTCAATTTTAGAATAGTCTTTTAAAACACAAAAAGACATTTCTCAAACACAATATTGGTTTTCTCAAAGCATCTAAAATGAAATGATAAAGGAGGTGGATATAAACATGACATGAAAACCTCAAAATTAGTTAACATTTGCATAACTTTTAGAAAATGACAGGGCATCCAAGGAGAGCTTTAACTTAATATAAGGCTAGGCGACCTTCTGAACTGGGTAGGCTCACCTAAACTCAACTAGCCAGCCATAGTATTCCGAAGTGGCCCTGGCTCTGCAGGATGGCTGGCCCTGCTGCACCCACAAACCCATGCCTCTACCCTGCTAATTGCCGTTAAAGTGGCAATGTCTGCAAGTCTAGAAATTTGTGTTGTTCGACAATTAGGTAGTCTGACAGTTTCGTCCCTAACAAGCTCACATTCAAAGAAAGGAGGATATTTTGAGCAAGGGAAACTTAGGAGCCACCGACACAAACCAAGCAGGAAGCCAAGTCCACTCTGGCCTAGCCAGTAGGCCAGTAGGTTTCTCACATCTGCCTTCCCAAGGACCCAGCATAAGCAGTTAAAAATTCTTGGTGAATGCTGTCTGTCGAAAGTTAAATTCTTTTGCTATTCCCAGCTTGTGATCATTTAAAAGGAATTTTCCAAAGCAAGGTCTAATATTAGACTCAAAATGAAGTTTCCATTCCACTGAGGCGTTACATTCACCAAAGCAACTACTGCATAATCAGATTGTCTCGGAGCGACTCGTTTACATGCATATGGACATACTTGAAATACCAGCCCCAGAGCACACGGATCTGGGAAGGGCCTAACTCCACAAGAAGCCATTTTTGTGAATTAGGCTTCTTGGACTGGAAATGAAGTTTTCCTCCGAGCCCCTCACAACCACTCATGCCCTCACCTCTAAATTGTAAGCTTTTGCCCTGCCCCACAGTCACGCTCTCTTAGCTCTGGAACTCCTGCGGAGAAGTCCTATTTCCTGAGCCCACTTCCCGGTGTGCAGCTCAAAGGGGGCATTTGGGGTCCTCTGGGAACCGACATTCAAGGACCTGCCTCACCTACCCCTCACTGTAGGAGTTTGAGTCATAAGGCTTCACCTGGAGATAAAAGACAAAGGCAAATAACTTTCTACGAAAGAAAACTGGAAAGTCAACCTTTTCATTTGAGAGGTTTCCTTCCATAGCTTGGACTGACTTCAAACTCACGGCAATCCTCCTGCCTCGGCTGCAGGGTTGGAGGAGTTAAGTGGAAATGGAAAGCAGAAAAGCAACATAAAGGTCTGCAAACGGGGTGTATGGTTGTGTGGACCTATGATACCAGCACCTGGAAGAGGAGGCAAGAGGCGCAGGGTCAGAGGTTATCCTTCCTTAGCCACACGACAAGTTCTTTACCAGCTTCAAAAACACATGAGCCCATGTCTCAAAAAGTCAATAACCTAAACATGAGAGAAAGATTAAAAATGAATAAATCTAACTTATAAAAAATAGAAATACATGTGAGTAGGCTCAGTGGGAAAAAGTACTTGGCACCAAGCCTGACACATACTCAATGTCCCCTCCATAATAAGCAAAAAATTAAAATACAGAAATCAACAAAATGTGCAGTTTTCAGTATCAAACAATGCTAAGACTTTTAAATATGCACAGAGGTTTAAAAACTAAATGAATCATTTATAAAATAAAGCACAGGGCCAGGGATAAGGCTCACTTGGTAGAATGCTTGACTGGCACACAGGAAGCCCTGGCTTCAGACTCTGGCACAACACAGAGCAGGATGGGGTGGTGCACAATGAAGCCCCAACACTGAGGAGGTGCAAGCAGGATGATCACATGTTCAAGATCATCTTCTGTTATATACAGAGCTTCAGGTTAGCCTGGGTTACACAAAACCCTATCTCAAAAAAAAAATGCACAAATTGCAAAGGGCCTTCTTCAGTGCAGCAACGTGTTTCAGTATTATGGTTACTTTTAACTGTTCTGTATTTAAATCCCTAACCCCTGGCTTCCTAGTTGGGTCCTTAAATAGGACCACAGAGTGGGGTGAAAGAGAAAAATCTAATTTCAGAGTGCAGGGCTTTCTGGCTGCAGCCATGCTGGATTCAGAATTGTGACATGATTATGAAGTCACCAGCTGGATGGTTCCCCAACTACATGTACTCAAGATAGAGCCTTGTACAGGTGGCTTAAGAACCAAGTCTTCATGGTGAGGTAGGATCAGGTAGTTCATACAAAGTAGAGTAAGGATCAGATTTCTCCTTCATGCCCCAAGAATCAAAATTTCTTATTTATGTTTTTCTCTGTGGCTGGTAAGCCAGCCCAGAATGCCATGGGGTCACCACACCAATATGCTGGTGTTGAGTCTTTCTCTGTTCTGCCAGCCTGCTCCTAAATAATAACATGAGAATTATTATTATTTATGAAAGTTCGGCCTTAGTTTAGGCTTGTTCCACTAGCTCTTATAACTTAAATAAACCTGCTTTTATTAACCTATGTTTACTATGTGGCTTTTCACCTTCCTTTCATTCTGCATGTCCTACTCCCTGTCTAGCTGGTATCTCTCTTACACCTCAATAACTTCTCCTATTTCCTCTCTCTGCCCAGAAGTCCTGCCTATACCTCCTGCCTAGCTATTGGTCATTCAGTTATTTATTAAACCAATCACAGCACTGCATCTTTACAGTGTGCAAATATCCCACAACAGTTGGGCCAAATATTTGGTGTCAGAAGCCATCCGTATTTTGATCATCAGTGGATGTCAATACCCAGCAGGATTAGGCTGACAGGAGTATGCGTCACCTGCTGCTTGATGAAAAGACAAATGCCTTTGCTCTCCTTCCTTGCTGGCAGTGACATGAAATTCAGCAGCAGACAAATTAAAACAGTTGGGGAAGGGAGCCAAGGGGGTGGATGAAGTAGAAGCAAGTTAGGAACAAGCACACACAGCTGTACTAATAAAAAAAATGACATCCAGTAGTCAAAAAGCCCTAATGATCTGAGCACAAGGCAAGGGGAGCCTGTGGAGTCTTCAGACATGACTCTAGGCAGGAAGTAAATAAACAGGCAATCCTGTAAAGAGAAACGAGCCGGAATTTCAGATTCGCCATTACTGCTGCTCCACACAGCTCCAGGGGGCACCATCAGCGTGGGACACTCCCTGGCTCACCAAGGACAGAGCAAATGAAATGCTTGGCAGGCCTCCTAACAAAGCTACAGTAGGAACTCAACAAACAGGAATCAATAAAGTTCCCAAGAGGCAGCTCTATGGGACTAATGAAGAAAGAAATGAGTGTTCTCCAAGCCCAAGCTCTGGTCCCAAATAACTAATACTCTGAGATGGGAAACAGAACTTAACGGCTGAAGTTAAGATCTCCCAAGGAAACTAGACCGTGTTAGTCAAGAAGTCAACACACTTTAAATATCCTGAGAAGTGGGTTTAATCTGATGTAGAACAAATGAACAGAGTGAGCAGGTGAGAGCTGCCTAGAACATCACATATGAGTTGTAAAACACTCACTCTGTAAGTACCAAGAGCTCAACAGCCACACGTACTCACTTTATTCATTCAACAGATTGAACTCAACAAATCCCCAGGCTCACTCGACAGGAAACAGAACAAAGCTTTGGCTCTCAAGGAACGTTCTAGCAGGACGGCAGAAACTAAGAGAAACAGATAGAGAAGCATAAGGGATTGGGCTTGATGTGTTGTGAGGAGGGAAAAGGTGGGGGGGTCACATTTAATATGGCATGAGGAAGGCCTTCCTGCCAAGCAAAACTGAGGGACACGAAGGAGCCAGACAAGTAGACATGCTCGGTAGTATGTGGGTAGAGGAACAGCAGAGGCCCTGGGCAGGAAGAGACAAGGCCAGTGTGGAATGGAACCAGCAGAGGAAGGAGTTAATGGGCAGATAGGGCAACACAATCTGTGAAAAAGTCAGATGGCTGCCTTCACAGTCCACTTGACTGACTGAGCACCACCAGCTAGGAGGTGAAGTACTCCTTTAGTCCCAGCCCTCAGGAGGCAGAGGCAGGTGAATCTCTCTGAGTTTAAGGCCAGCCTGGTCTACAAGGCAAGTTCCAAGACAGCCAGAGCTACACTAAGAAACCCTGTCTTGAACCATCCCTCCCCCCCCCAAAAAAAGGGGAAAAAACCCCACAAATCACCTGGAGATATGCTCTGAGCTGGTCTATGACAGTTTCCAGGGAGGTTTCACTGAGGGAGGGAAGCCCATTCCACTGGCTAGGGTTTTATGGTGTATGTAGAGTGTGTGTGTGTGTGTGTGTGTGTGTGTGTGTGCGTGCATGCGAGCATGTGTGCGCATGTATGTATGAGCACACACACGTGTGTGCACGCACACATGTGTGCATGTGTTTGTATATGTGCATGTGTTTGTATATGTGCATGTGTTTGTATGTGTGTGTATGTGCATGCGTGTGTGTGCAAGTGCATGTGCATGCTGAGCACCAGCATTCATTGCTCTCTGCATCTGGAATGTAAACACAGTGTGACCCGCCACCTCACACTCCACTGCCATGTCTTCCCTGCCAGGAAGCACCCTCAAACCACAAACCAGAACCAACCCTTCTTAAGCTGTGCTTTGTCGGGTATCTGCTCCCAGCAGTGAGAAAAACTAGCACACTGCT
Organism: Bramus lutescens; assembly: GCA_001685075.1. Classification (NCBI taxonomy): domain Eukaryota; kingdom Metazoa; phylum Chordata; class Mammalia; order Rodentia; family Cricetidae; genus Bramus; species Bramus lutescens. The sequence continues at coordinate 86,167 of LOEQ01001252.1, forward strand.
GTAGCACGAGTTCTAGTTGTTCTTAATAAAAACCTGGAGTCAGATATTAGACGCGAAAGCTGAGAGGTCAGAGAAGCAGTGCAATCCGCCCCTAGAGAACCTGTTACCTCTACACTGAATCCTCAGACCAAGAGAGTGACACTGTCCTCAGACTGCTTCAGACTGCGATGACCCTTATATTCCTCTCTCCGCCCAGCCATATTGCTCCTGTCTCCACCTCCCTAGTGCTGGGATTAAAGGCATGGATCCCAAGTACTGGAATAACCTTTGTGTTCCTCTTATTGACTGGATCAATTTCATATAGCCAATGGTGTCCTTGAACTCACAGAGATGTCTGCCTCTGCTTCCCTAGTGCTGGGATTAAATATTGAGCCACAATCAACTGGCCTCTAGTGGCTTAGCTCTGCACTCTGATCTTCAAGCAAGCTTTTTTAAAATATTTATTTATTTATTATGTATACAATATTCTGTCTGTGTGCATGCCTGTGCCAGACCTCATTACAGATGGTTGTGAGCCACCATGTGGTTGCTGGGAATTGAACTCAGGACCTTTGAAGAGCAGGCAATGCTCTTAACTTCTGAGCCATCTCTCCAGCCCATGAGCTTTATTTGTTGAAATACAAACAAAATATCACTCCACACCATGATACAGACTCCAGCTTTTACTCTGGGCTAGCACGTCATTGGACGGTTCTGAGCAGAACAGGGGTGTGATCTACATGGTGTTTTAAGGGTCACCATGGCTACTGTGTTGACAGTCCTGAGAAGCTGGGGAGAAAGAGCATAGGGGCAGGGTGGGAACAGTGAGGCCAGAGAGGAGGTCGCTTCATATTCCAAATGAGACAGAGATGGGGGCGTGGGCGGGACGGTGGTAACAGTGGTGCAAGCTTGAGTGTACACTCTTCTCGACTGCTCACAGAGCAGCCAGAGACTTGACTGCATCAGTACCTACCTCCCCCTTCCTAATGCTGCGACCCTTAAATACAGTTCCTCGTGCTGTGGTGACCCCAACCATGAAATTATTTTCATTGCTACCTCATAACTGTAATTTTGCTACTGTTATGAATCATAATGTAACTATCTGTGTTTTCCAGTGATCTTAGGCGAACCCTGTGAAAGGACCCCCAAAGGGGTTGTGACCCACAGGTTGAGAACCACTCATCTCGCCTGCAGTACATTCTCTGCACCGAACAGGAAAGACGAGGCCAGCAAGCTCACTGTCTTAATGCAAGCTTGCCCTACCACGGGGCACCTGGACTCTGGGATGCTTCAGCTCTTGAGCGGTGTCGCTCTTGACAGAAGAAATGGGCCCTTTTCTCACCCATTCCCCCCTTAGCCAACAGACGCATAAACCCAGAGAAAAACCCTCCAACACAAGTCATACAACTCATAGGAGAAGCAACTTTTTCATGGATTTTTCTAGCAAATGCACAGATGTAAGCTTACACGTGCTTTATAGAGCTACTGTCTGCTGTGATGATTGATCTGCTATCACAGTAAGAGCTACAGGGGCTCAGCTTATCAAAGGAGAAGTAACGTGATTGAATTTCATTTAGGGAGTTAGCACCTAGCTATTTCTGTACTCCTCAATGCTGAAGTAAAAATAAAATGGCAAACTTCATGGTTTTTTCCTTAAGTGCTTATTTTACCTTACTGTCCCTACTAGAACTAAGTACATTTTTTCCAATTGAATTTTCCCACCATAAAGGAACCAGAAAAATGTGACACAGATCTTAAAATAGTGCTCCATAAACAATGTGTGCGTGTATATATAGAAGCACTTGCTGTATATAGAAGTCACTGGGTCTAAACGATGATAGCTGCCGCTATTCTAGGACACAAGAGTCCCGACCTTTACCAAAAGCATTACTATTTCCAAAAATCCCAAGGCTGATGTGTAAGTGGCCATCCAAACTTCCTCATGGGGCCGCGCCTGAACACAAGCTCCAGTGACCTACCCCCAGAGAGGCCTGAGCCTGAGGACATAGGTTTATGTGACACAGATATGACTTCTCGATAAGACCACACAGTTGTTAGAAATCTGAATTATCTGCTAATGCAGATAGGTGTGGGCTGATAGGGGAGAGCAGCACATTTCTCAAGGGGTTGGCTTCTTCCTACCCTTTAGTTACTGGAGCAACTCTGAGGGCAGGTCAGGGCAGTGGCTATTGACTGGGTAAGCATGCCCTATGGGACAAACATTCAAATGTATGCATCTATGGACATGGTTAGAAGCAGGGGCTAGGCCCCATCAGCAATGCACATTCTCTGATTGAATTCTTAGCACCTTCTGAGAAAACTGACATAAAAAAAAATCAAACAGAAAAGAGTACAGCAGTCTTTTCCCTCAATGGCTGAGCAGTCTTAGGTGTAGTGTACCACACACCGTGGGCAACTTTGAGTGCCCTGGCAATCCTAGATAGTACCCGCCCCCTCAGGCACTCACACACATACACACACACACTGCGGCCTCTCAAATGGTCTCAAAGTTCCATCCATTTTTCCTAAGTACCATTTCCTAACCTTGGAGCAGAGCATGGGCCCCTCCTCCCGTTCTTCAGCCTAGAATCTTACAGCCCTAAAATTACTGGGGAAATGGAAAATGCCATTCCATCTCAAGTATCTTTTCTGTATATGTGTGGTGCTGGAGACTGACTCAACTTCACTCATGCCGAGAGCATTCTGCCATGAAACTCCACCTCCAGGCCTGAAGATGTAAGACAATGTTTGAAAGAGTTGGTTGTAGATTTCTAAAAATGCTTTCCAGATGTGTAGTTGCATTTCACTTCTCCATGAAGAGTTCTACAACATAAGACCATTAGCACTGTGTGCTGAGAAAAACTAATACCGGGCTAGCACAGTCTACAGTTCTATCAGCAGAGATCTGGGGAGGAGCTGCTCCCACAACGATGTCAGTGTTTTCATAGGACAGTTCTTGAAGTGCACCAGAATTTCATATTCTGCATGGTACACACAACTGCATGCAAATAATTAGTGTGTAAATAACTCTACAAACTACAAAGTTACTGAAATCTCTTGGGCATTTGGGGGGGTCATTTCAAGATAGAATCACAACTAGCTCTCCCAACCTCCAAACTTACTATGGTGCCAAGGATGACCCAGAACCCCTGATCCTCCCTGTCTGTACCTCCCAAGCCCTGGGATTACGTGTGTGCCACCATGCTACTGCCATGTGTCTCAAGGTTCTTGTGTCTTACTTGAATAACTGAAATGAGCCTATCCAGATGGGCAAAGCTGCAAGAAAACTTCACTGAGAGTTGAAGTGATGGTGCAGATCAGAAACAAGCATACTGTCAAAGACAGCAGCTCACATGAGTGCTCACTCAAGGGGCCTGACTATAGTCTGGGGCTTCCTTTTATATATATTCCTTATATTCTTGGCTGACATGATGGGGAAACTCTGTCAACCAATCACATCTAGTTAGGATGTGGCCACCTGGAGCCCATGTAGAAAAACCGGGGGATGCAGGTGCGCGCTCTCTCTTCACGGTACCTGCAGGCCACCATACTCCTAGCTGTCATGGACCCTGCCATGATGATGATGGGCTCCAGCAGATCACAGATGGGGTGTGCCAACTCATAACCCTGGTACTGGACCTGGGTTGGTCAGCCTGCTAGCTTTCCCTTGTCCTCATAACCAGGGTGAGCTCTACTGCATTGTCCTTGTGAGTTTACCCCTTGTAGCAGTGAGCAAGGGAAGAGGCTAGTGCTCCTGCTTTCGAGTCCTCAGGGTTGGATCTCCTACACTACATTACAGGTCCAGACAGCTCTACTGTGTTGCCCAGGGTGGCAGGTAAGGGGGTCACTCTCCCAAGAGCTGCAGCTGATGGGGGCCGGGGCAGCTCTCCCTCTCTTATGACCTCAGGGCCAGTTCTCCCACCTGTCTCAAGCATTGATGGGTGGGAGGGGGTACTTCTCCCAGGCCCGTGCTGCCTCATAACAGATAACTAATGGGGACAGCTCTCCCATGCTCACAACTTTGGGGCCGACTCACCCATACCTCTGCCAATGGGGTTGGTTCTACTGTGCTGCCCATGCAAGGTTGCCCATGCATTTCTTGTTTTTTCTGTTTCTCTGGCTTAACCATGACTGACAGATTTGGGATGTGTACCACAGAGATGCAGCAAGCAGATGCCAAAAGTAAAACCAGACTTAGCCCAAGTAGTCATGTCCAAAGCCATGACAATGGACAATAGGTCACCTGTGCAGAAAAGTGAGTGTGTGAGACACATGAGGGCCATGTGTGACAGATCCTCTCAGTGAACCTCCCAGTGGGAGGCTGACAGAGCTAGCGGGAAAACAAAACCATTCAAAACAAAAGGCTAACACAGTAATTAACACACTGTCAATACTGTGTTCCAAAGACAAGCAGCCAAGCCACTCACCACTATCCAATGATTTTCAACCTTTAGCCTCCCTTTTAAGTCAAGCTCCAACCACATTCCCAAACCACCAGCAGCTCAGCCTGCCTTGCTTGTTCTTCAGTCTTGTGGTCAGGGCCTTTAGCTGGAAACCCAAAGTGAAGTAATTAATAGAAAATTCCAGTCCTTGTGTGACTCGCTTGATGGCCCATCCAGATGATTTGTGAGAAGGTCTCACGAACCACTGGGACAGAGGCTGAAGAGGTTTCCATTATCCCCTTCTTTGAGTATTTAAAGACTTGGATTTTCCCATCTTCTGAGGAAATATGTTCTTATAAATAGAGAGGCATGCCGGGCATCTCCACTCCATCTTTTTGGTGGTCTGCAGCACGCACTGGAATGTTTTCCTAGCAAATGATCAGCAGTGGAAAATAAGGCGAAGACAAAGGATGGCTCTTGGGCTGGGATGATGGGAACCTTCTCCTCTCTCCCAAGAGACAGGTGGCTCTTCTACAGAACTGGGGGGCTTGTTTTAAAGCCAAGGAATCTATTTCTGTCTTTCCTATAGACTCCTAGCCCTGGTCGAGATGCTGGATGAGGGCTGGGTGCACTAGTAGGTGAGCGTCCGGCAAACTAGTGACAGTCCAGAACAGCTAAGAGCCGATTTTCAGGAAGATTTTCTGATGACTTCAGTTTTATGACTCTTAAGACTGCCTTGAGTTTTAATTTGCAGGCTGACGATCATTTAGAACTTTGTGAGCTACACATTTTTATAATAGCGTACCTCACCTTTTGGGTGATTTCTACAGTAAAAGAAAGACATGCACTTACATCTTCATGCATAAAAATGGATTCTGCGGCAACATTTCACAGTAGATCAAATGATCTAAGCATAGACACTGTGCTCACGAATCCTGTTCCCCAGGGCTGGGTTGTGGCTAAGTGGAAATGTGCTTACCTATTATACATGAGGTCCCTCCAGGCGAATGCAGTTGGCAACAAGGCTGACCGCTAGTGTATTATTAGTACATGGTTACTGTGCTGTTATTTACAAATGTGTAATACAAAGGAAAAGAGCTACCCACAGTTTTTAAAAAGGCACTGAATACTGGATCTGAAAGTTCAAATTCTTATCCAGTGTAGTCAGCTCTCCCAAAAACTGAAAAGCATGGAGCCTAAAGATACTTCAAGGTTTCCTCATTGTTGTGATTAAAATAAATCCTGGCATTTTACTCTTCTGCTTCCTGTCCCCAGAAACCTCAGACACTTTATTGTTACAGAAGAGAAAAAAAATGCAATCTGATGACTTCTAAAACCTAACATGTTCTACTATAAACCTCTCGACCATTCCTTTCCACCATTCACTGCCTGCTTGCCCTCCAGCGTCTCTTAAAATGCACCTAAATCATGGCTGGGATCTGAACTGTCCCCTAAAAGACCGTGTTGAAGGCATGGCCCCGAGGCAGCAATACGCAGGGAGGAGCTCTGAGGAAGTGATGGGATCAGAAGCACGCTGATCTCATTGAGCGACCAACTCACTAGTGAGTTTATCATTTTGAGAAATACTGGGAATCAATGGGAACATGATTTAACCAAGACATGGGGCCTGGTTAAAGAGTACATACAGACACACAAACACAAAGATGCACACACATGCACAGGCACACACAAAGATGGGGTCTCACATATGGCTCTTGCTGGCCTGAAATTCCCTTTGTAGACCAACCAGGCCCCGAACTTACAGAGATCTACCTGCCCTCTGCCTCCCAAGTGCCGGAACTAAAGGAGTAGAATTCCACACTCCAGGCTTCTCTCTCTCTCTCTCTCTCTCTC
>LOEQ01001252.1:110206-124206 GCA_001685075.1 Bramus lutescens
GACCTCTGGAAGAGCAGTCAGTGCTCTCAACCTCTGAGCCATCTCTCCAGCCCCTTAGTAACACATTTTCATCCAGGAAGAGAGTGCTGGAATGAACAAGGATCTTCACTATAAATCATTCTGTACTCTCAAAAACGTGTACAAATTCAGGTACAGTGGTACAGAACTATTATCCCACTGCTGGAGAAGCAGTGGTAGGAAGATTCCAAGTTCAAGACCAACCTGGTCAACACAGGCAGTCCGACTTACATACTGAGACCCTGTCTCAAAAACAGAAATGACCTTCTCACACTGTGAAAATACTGCCTATGCAGAAAAACCATTTGTAAAGTTTCTACTGGGTGTCTCTGACTTTTCTAACTTATTTCTACACAGCCTCATTGCAACCAAGACAAAAGGTCAGCATAGACCGTATAAGGCTGCCTCTGGGACGACCAGCATACTGTTCACAGTAGAATTCCTGCAGGTAGGAATATACTGTAACAATAAAAAGTAACACACAAACCAGTAAGTCCCTTATTGTCAGGTGAAACAGCTGCATGCGATATATTCGATATGCTCGTACATTGGTGTAACAAAGTTTGTTCATGCAGCATTATCCCACACGAGTGACACATTGCACTACGGATGACAGACAGGTGCAATGTCACAAGACAGCAGGGACTGGTACTCTCCGTTATCCTTGTGACTACTGTTGTGTCTGTAGCCTTTCCTTAACCAAAACCACATAGTAGATGACTAGTTTCTCTCATCAAGAACTAGGAATATAGGCTAATCGTTTAATTAAAAGAAAACATAAAACCTAATGAAAACAAAATCATATTTAATTCCCCTAACCAAAAGACAGTTATTTTTTACTTTTATATATTTATGTGTATGGCTGGGGTTTGGTTTATTTCTTTTATTTTTTTTTTAATGGCTGATGGTAAGTTACCATGCTATGGTAGAGGGTCCACACCCATGTATATGCTGGCAGCATTAACTGATTACGAACTTGAAGGTGTGAGGGAGACTTGGTGTGGGAGTCGGGGAGTGAGAGGAGATTTAGGAGGGATAAAGATGTGCTAGATACATATATGAACCTGTCACAGAATAAATATTCTAAAGAGAGAGATCTTTATTCCAGGGTCAGACAGACACAGTGATTTCTACATATTCCTCATATATCCACTTCCTGCTGACTCTGTTCCTCCTAATCCTTTTGACTCAGGTCCTTAGCATTTTCCATGTATGAGATCACGGCATCTCTATGTAAGGTTAGCTTCATGGCTTCCTTCCCAGTACAGGAGTTTTGTCCCTTAAGAGCTATGCATTATTTGTTCTACTATAATCACACTGACAAGTTCAAAAACCTACGCGGCTTAAGGCAAGCCAGTGTTTCTCAAGTTTCTTCAGTTAACAAACCTAAACAAACTTAGATATCAGGCATACATGCATGCGACGGCTGGGCAAAGTGGGAAGTACGTATCCTTCAAGTATTGAGTAGCCTGTCAGTTATACATACTGATGTGGTGAGCTAGGCCATTCTAATCTCCTTTGCCATCTATCCAACAAAGCCCGGAGGGACTTCCTGGCCCTAGATGCAGTAGACTGGCTGGCAAATGAAAGAAACTGCTTCTTACGGGAACAACCATAAACAAGGCTTGGGGGAAACTGCAAGGCTAATCCTGCTTTTACCAACAGAGACACAGGTGTCCATGAAAACTTCCTAAAACCACCTGCCTGGGTGGGGGAACATAATGTGACATTAGAATAGATCTTACAGACTGACTTAGAAACAAAACGAAAGTGTCTGACGATGGACATAGGCATGGCTATGGTGTGTATCCAGGTCACTGAAAGCCATGCCACACATGGCAGTTTTTGGTGTGGGAGGTGGTTCTTTCCTTCCACCATGAGGGTTCCAGGGAACCGACGCAGGTTTACCAGGCTCGGTAGCAGATACCTTTAACCTTCTGAGCTGTCTCCCTAGCCCAAACCTCCTTTTCATTAAAAATAGACATTACAAACACCTCAGAGTTAAACAGTTTACAGCAATGTGACCTCTACATTTTAGGCGACTGCTCTAGATATTAAACTCTAGAAGCCAGGCGCACATTTGTTTATGAATATTAAACAACAGGACTGACAGAGAACATGAACTCACAAAGGCTGAGGCAGCGAGCTCAGGGCCTACACAGGTCTAAGCCAGCTGAGGTCCAGCGCTGAGAGGGGAAGTAGATACCATCCCCATTCCTAACCCGGAAGCTGTCTCTGACTGATGATCACCTGCAAAGGAAAGCTTAGTTTTCTCTAACACAGTCTCACTGTGCCCACAAACCTTGTTAAAGGTAGGTTCCACGGCCAGCAGTGGATGGCCAACATACAAGGAATTCAATGTATTTTTTTGCCTCACAATGCTGGTTTTTTTTTTTAACATTACAGATCTTTTGCTTATTGTGGTGATTGAATAAGAGTGACCCCCCACAGGCTCATAGATTTCAATGCTTAGTCACAGAGAGTCAAACTCTTTGACAAGATTAGGTGGACTAGGAGGTGTGGCCTTGCTAGAGAAAGTGTGTCATTGGGGGTGGGCTTTGAGGGTTCAGAAATCCAAGCCAGGCCCAGTGGATGCAGTTCTCAGCTACTGTTCCAGGCCTGTCTGCATGCCATGAGCTCTCCATCATGATGACAGCAGACTGATCCTCTGAAACGGCAAACCAGCCCCCAATTAAATGCTTTCTCCAAAAGAGCTGCCTTGATCGTGGTGTTTCTTCACAGCAATAGAATATTGACTAAGATACTTATGTTTCCTATTTTGTTTTTATGGGTTTTCTGTGTGTACAAATGTGTATGTCTCATTACCTGTATGTGTTTCTTATGCTTTTTAAATATGCATATATATTATATATATATGCAAACACTCATAACATAAAACAAAAATGAATCTGTTAATATTATGTTTATATCCTTTCCCCTTCTTCCAGAAGTAGGCTCCAGTATAAGAAACTGCTCAGGAACCAGGACTTGCTGCATGGTTTCATGAAATCCGATGCTGAGGGAACAGGGTGGGTTTTGGGGAGGTGGGATGGTATTTGAAATAGGGCCTCATGTAGCTGAGGCTGGCTCAGACTCTATGCAGCAGAGGATGGTCTGAGGCTCTTGATCACAGGTGTACACCAACAGCAGCAGACGAAAAGTGCTCCCAGGCAGGGTCTAAACCACTGTTGTGCTTTCTTCTCTGTCACAGAGAAGAGTCCAGTTCTTTCCCTGTGCTCTGAGCCTGCCCTGCTGGCTTTTCTAGTAGCCAGCACAATGACAGCAGTGATGTTGCACCTTCACCTTAGCTCTCAGTTCACTGACCTTTGGGTGCTCAAGCTTCCAAGGACATGCTTTGCCTAGCATCTCCTCTCAGGGCCCAGCCAATGTGCTGCAGGGCATCTGGTGAGTCACAGGTTGAGTCCAGCCTTCAAGAGTCCCAGCCCAGTCACATGTAACAAGAAGTCTCCAGATGATCCCATCCCCAGTTGCTTGACTCCTCCCAGCTCTTGAAGTTTTCTTAGCTGAGTCTCCAGACTCAAGGGTATGGAATGAAGCATCTATGGGGTGCCCTGTTTTAAGTACACAGAATCTTCCAGCAAAATGGATACTTATAAACCACTAATTTTGGGGGTACACTGTTACATAGGAACCAATAACTATGGTGGAGTCCCAATAGCCAACTGTGTGTTCCAGAAAGAGAAAAGGAGAATCATCAAAGTGGTATGGGGTAGGAGAACATTCGTCTTCCAGCTACAACTGCTTCCCAACCACCGGCACAAGTCAAGAAGTCTTCAAGACACACTGGTAAATCCTCAAAATACCAAGCACAGGGAGGGGTCAAGCTATACAGTGAGACCTGGCTGAAAAGGAAATGAGAGAGGATTCTGTAGACAGAAGTTTCTGTCCTGCACAGTCCGACAGCCATTCAGTCCCAAATAAACACACAGAGGCTTATAGAAATTATCACCTATTTGGCCTGTTGTTCAGGTTTATTACTAACTCACTCTTATGACTTAAATTTACCTATAATTCTTGTCTGTGTTTTGCCATGTGGCTTGATATCTTTTCTCAGCAAGGCATTCTCATCTTGCTTCCTCTCCTTCTGGATGAGGACTGTGTCTCTGCTTTTCCTCTTCCCAGAATTCTCCTAGTTTGGTTGCCCCACCCATACTTCCTGCCTGGCTACAGGCCAATCAGCCTTTTATTAAATGCTTATACACTTTACAGTGTACAAGAGCATTGTCCCACATCAGGATTCTTTTACTTTCTCTACATCTTTCCTTAGGGTGGTCCTTAAGCAATGCTCCATCAGAAACACAGGGTATAAGAAGAAAGGAGAGGACCTGGGAGCCCAAAGACAGTCCAGGAACGCCACTGTGGGAAACTGCAGGACAACAGCTCTGAGAGGGGTCTGTGGAGAAGGCAGGCCAGCTTGGAACAGCAACAGGCTCTAAGAAGCAGGTTTGAGGGGGCTGGGGATTTAGCTCAGGGGTAGAGCACTTGCCTAGCAAGGGGCAAGACCCTGGATTCAGTCCTTAGCTGGACAGGGGGTGGGGGGGGAGTTTGAGGGTAGGAGGTAATAGACTACGTTATAATACAGTAGAGAATACCAAAGTAATTACGGACATAAAAATACAAACACTTCAAGGGGGAAAAGGCAATTGAGAAAAATGCTGTGTAAGAAAGGGAATGCAATCAGTCTTACTTTTTAATTTTGAGAGAGGTTCTCATTAAGTTGATGGCATTGGCCTTCAACTCATGCTATAGCCTGGTGTGCCTTGAACTTATGAGCCTCCTGAGTATCTGCTGTGCAAGTCTGTGCTACCAGGTCCACTTGAGCTGAACATTTACAGACATAACAACATGAGTGGTTCCAACTGTTATATTCAATCTTTACACAAAGCAAGAAAGTCTTAACCACAAGAGATTATAGAATAAAATTTCATCAACTCTGATAATCTTTAAATTCCCCCGAGAAGTAAAAAGAAATAGGCTAGAACTGAGAAGGAGGAAACATGAGATAAACAGAAAGGATGCAAGGGTGCCCTGGCTGTGGCATCTGTCACTGCACCGAGAGTCGGGTTGGCTCCACTGAGCTGGCTGACTAGGTTGGTACCCTGGTTCCCAGTACTCCATGCACATCCCCTGCAGAGCTGGGTATGAGATGGCAACATCCAACCCCGAGGGGTTGCTCTTCCGCTGTTCTTCTATCAGAGGTGTTGCGGAATATTCCTTTACACTGTGTGAAGGCGTGTCACTGTGGTTGGTTTAATAAAGAACATCATGGCCAAAAGCTAGGCAGAAAGAGGTTAGGCAGGACTTCTGGGGACAGAGAGGACTCAGAGAAGAAGAAAGGCAGAATCACCAGTCAGACTTAGAGAAAGCATCATTAGTGGTATGAGGTAACAAGCCATGTGACAGGACATAGGTTAAAATAAATGTGTTAATTTAAGTTATAAGAGCTAGTGGGACAAGCCTAAGTGAAGGCCAAGTTTTCAAAATTAATAATAAGTCTCTGTGTCATTATTTGGGAGCTGGTGGTACAGAGAAAGACTTGCTAAACAGAAGTATACAAAAGTAGTGATGTCCCCTGTTAGAACCCCCAAACAGTGGAGGAACTACTCTTCTTTCTCTGTGTTTTTGTTTTCCAATAGTTAAGAAAAAATGAAGCCAAACTTTGGATCTCTAAAAAATGTCAAATTGAAAAGTCTTTAGAAGGACTAACAGAAAGAGACATAATACAAATTATACTGTTAAAAATACAAGAAGTGCAATGACAGGCCCCGGACACCGGAAGGACCAGACAGTACCACAATTCTAGACACATAAACTCAAGCCAGACAATTGTTTGGGAGGTCTTTAGATCTTTTTATTTTGGTGTGTTTGTTGCCCAGGCTGGCCTCAAACTTGCAGTGATTCTCGGCCTTCTCCACCTCTCCTGGGATTACAGGCATGAACCGCCATGCCCAAGTGGTTGACCTTTCAATTTTAAAGAAGTGGTGTATCAGAATGCATCTGAGATGGATGAAATTTACAAAATGGGCTATATTAATATTTTAACTGTAGTTAAAATCCATTTTGGGGGTGAGGGATTCCAGGCCCAGATGGTTATACTTGTAAATTTTACCAAGTATTTTAATTTTTTTTAATGAGACAGGATCTATGTACCCCAGGTTGTCCTGAAGTTTATATGTAGACCAGGCTGGCCTAGGACTCAGAGAGATATGCCTGCTTCTTTCCTGGGTGCTGGGATTAAAGGTGTGTACCACCAAATGCTTTTCAAGAACTAACATCAATTAAACAATCTCTCTAGGAAATAGAAGGGTCCCAACCCCTGAGGTCAGCACTAGCCTGATACCTAGTCAGACAAACACAAGACTACTACACAACAAAATGAGAAAACAAAAAACAGATTCTAGTCTTGCCTATCAACATGTGTGCAAAATGCTTCAACACAGGTATTAGCAAACTAAAGCCAGCAATATGTGCAGGCAACATACTATGACTCAGTGGAATTGACCCAAAAAATACAGGTCTGGTTCAAGATTCCCAGGATGTCAATAATCTAAAGAAACCCCACATGATCGTATCAATAGACACAGAAACAGCTGATAAAAAAAAACATCCTAGACATTAAAGAAAAAAAAGCCACAGCCAACTGAGAAGCATCTGCTCCCCTGCTTCAGTTATTGATTAAAACCTTCTAAGTAACATCTAGCTTCACATGGCTGAATGTATCCCCTAGAGACTGGGAAGACAGCAAGGGTGTTCACCAATACTTCCTGCTTACTGTTGAAGAATGTCTTCAGTTCAGTAGGAAAAAGAGGGAAAACCCACACAGCTTGGAAGGACAAAGCAAGTTGTCCTTATGCACAAGAACACCACTATCTACAGAGAACTCATGAAAACCAGCTGCGCAGACTACAGTGGGTAGACTGACTGCAAGGGATAGCCAGAGGCAGTGCCAAACAACAAAAAAAAACAAACAAAAAAACGGGCCAGTGATGCACACCTTTAAATTCAGCACTCAAGAGGCAGAGGCAGAAAGATCTCTGAGTTTAAGGCCAGCCTGATCTACTTAGAGAGTTCCAGGATAGCCAGGGCTACATAGGGGGACCCCGTCTCTAAAAAAACAAAACAACAAAACAAAAACATTCATGATGTAGCAAATAAAATCAGCTTTACTGCATGTTAAATAAATAAATTATATCCTTTCAATAGCCCATCATCCAAGCATGCTGTCCAAAAGAAGTCAGTACACAAAATTATATTCTAAAAACCTGAAGTCAGTGTAATGACATCATCCTTCCACAATCCCCGCCCCCCAGCAAGTGTAACATACTACTAACAGACTAAGGAAAATGATACAGTTAATTAAGAAGTTGCAAACTAGGGACATCAAAATCTGATAGGATATGGTCTACATGCCCTGAAATTGTGATTCTATATGGAAGCCAGCCAGATGTGACAGTCCATATGTGTAATCCAGCACGTGGGAGACAGGAGGAACAGAAACTGAAAGTCGTCCAGTGGTGACCACGATGGGCTACAAGAGGCCTTGTTTCAAAAAAAAAATTTTTAAATGAAAGTAAATTTAAATAGTTTCAACATTATCCTAAGTTAAATTGGCGAAAAGGAGGAAATCCTGGGGCCAGAGAAGCAGAGGCAGGTGTGCAGAGCCTTCCGGAGCTGGAGTGAGAGCCTCACCTACCACAGGGAGCTAAATACAGAATGAGGAAGGAAGCAGGGTGTGGGGGTGCAGGCCACTGCCATCCAGATCCATTCCACTCACTCCTGAGGCATATATTCTGTTTTTTGGAGGCTGGGAAGTCAACAGCCAGATTTGGGGCCTGGGGAGATAACTCAGTCTGGAAAGGGTTTGCCTTAAACACACGATGTCAAGGCCCAGGTCCCATGGGTGGGGGGAAGGTCGAGTGGATGTGGTGGTACACTTGGGACCCCAGCACTGTGAAGGCAGAGACAGTCATATCCCTGGAGCCTGCTGGCCAGCCAGCCTAACCCATGTGGTGAATTCCAGGCCAGGGAAAGATCCTGTCTCAAAATTAAAAAAAAAAATTCAAGGTAGATGGCACCTGAAGACTAATACCCAGGGCTGTCCTCCGCTGTCCACGTGGACATCCACATATGTGCACACACCCACACAGAGACACAAAATCTCCATTTCTCAGCCCTACTGCATTTAAGAGCTAAAGTTCTTGGTGTGGTTGGGCCCACCAATCCCATGTACTTGTGTGGTATGAAGGAAATCAAAGGCCAGCTTCTGCTGCTTGGGCAGACGGGCACAGCCATGTTTTGGATGCTTCTGCAGAATCATTAGAGCAATATGCGGTGTCTAGGAACTAGTTCCATGTCAAGATGTGTGCGGTATGACCTCGATGTGATTCAAGACAGATGAGCATGATTCTCAAACTCAGGGGAGAGTACAGGATCCTAGAGATGAAGCTGTTCTGGAGATAGGGTGTGTGGGGAAGCAAGCAATTCTGCAACCCAGACCACAGCAACAGGAGGGAGAATTCACTATAAGCAAATACAGTAATAGACAAAACAAAGACACCAAACTCCGGAGTTATCAGACAGCAGGACTCTTTGGAAGAAAGCTGAACAAAATCTATAGCAGTCTAAAACCATTTGAACAATTAAAGGTTGAAATGGGATCAACTAGCCCTGCTAATATATAACTAAAAACAAAGGTCTTAAGCTTTTTCCCAGAAAAAGTCACATTCAGAAAATCAGATAGCAATCCAAAGGAAGTCTGGAAACACTCAGCAGCCAAACTAGATCAATAACCCACTGTCAGCACTGGATATGGACCAGACACTGTGCTCTGAGAAAACCTAATGTCACTATCTCAAAGGGGAGATGCACCAGCTACTCATCAAGTGAAATTTCCTGAGTTTCAAGATTTGGAAACCAAATAAACACAACAGGGACAAGAGACTACAAGAGAGTGAGGAAACAACTCTATGGTATTCTCCTAGCCAAAGGGCTCTGCTCAGAAGGACCCACGGGAGGAGAGCAAAGCCACCTACCCATGCTGCAAGGCAAGAATCTATTTACCTCCTGGCATGTGCTCACCCTGGTGAGGCTGTAATTATGGCCCCATTTTCTAGAGGAATGTAAGCTGGGAGAGAGTAACTTGATTTACTCACAGCTGCAGAACGATGGAGCCGAGGCTCAATTTCCAAGGCTTTTACGGGCAGAGGCACACACATGGCAGGCTGCAGAACTGGAGATGGCCATGGAATGACATTCCCACTCACAGACAGGCAGGCAGGCACAGCTCAACCTCCCAGGACAAGGTCGGTGCCCTCACTTCCTCCACAAGGTACAGCACCTGAGCCATCTTTAGCAAATGCATTTACTTTGGGAGCAAGGAAAGGATGCCCAAGAAGGAAATTTCTGCCTCTGAAAGCTTGATCTGCTTTAGACGCAAAGATTATTTGCTCAAAATGCCCACAATCATTTGCTCAGGAAATATGCTATAGATGCACTTGTAAATAAGTGTGCATAGGAGATATAACAGTGGTATATTTATACATGTGTGCAGAGAGGAAAGCTGAGTTAAATTTACCTTTAATCTATGGAGAAAATGGTTTGCTAATAACAGAGTTCAACCATCCCTTTAAATTAAGGGTTGCTGATGCCATCTGTGGTGGCAGATGCTTCTTCCACGCTCAACATCAGGAGGCTAAGGAGAGAGGGTCCAGAGTTTAAGGCAGCTGACACAGTGACACCCTCTCTAGAAAAGCTGGGGAGAGCATATCACCAGTTGAACAGTTAAGAACTTTTTAGCTAGGCAGTAGTGACACACACCTTCAATCCCAGCACTTGGGAAGCAGATGCAGGTAGATCTCTGAGTTCAAGGCCAGCCTGGTCTACAGAGCTAGTTCTAGAACAGCCAGGGCTATCCAGAGAAACACTGTCTCAAAAATAAATAAATAAATAAAATAACAATAACAACAACTATGAAAAGAAAAAATGAACTTCTTCTAAGTAGCCCCAAGTACTTGGGTCAAAATGGGGCCGCATATTGCTCTCTCCTGCCCCTCACACTGACTGAGTGTCCTGTCTACTTGGAAGCTTAATGGAAACAGAAGGTGCCATCAGGATTGTCAGTGATAAACGACACTGGTCCTATGATCACCACGAAGCACCAGAAACTTCACAGTGAAGTGGGTGACAAAGACACTAACGCCAATGCTTTAGGCTTGAGAGATGGCTCAGAGGTTAAAAGCACTTACTGCGGTCACAGAGGACCCAATGGCAGCTTTCAACGGCCTGTACCTCCAGCTCCAGGAGATCTGGTGCCCTTCTCTACCCTCAGCAGGTTTCTGCGTGCGCGTGGTGCACATACATATACCCATTATACCCAGGCACACACATACATACAATTTTTTTTAAACTACATTGTTTATTCTTTTACACATTGGTTTTTGAAAGGACAAGAGTCAGTTTATCTATATGGGTCTATTGGTAATTGGAAATAATATTTTTCTTTTTTAATTGAATGTATTTTATTTAATCACTACATATATTTTTAAATTTTTTATTTATTCTTGTCTTATACAATACATTCCAACTGTAGCTTCCATTTCTCCTAGCTTCCCCCACCTCCCCTTTCCTCCAGATCTATCCCCACCCCAACAACCCCCATCAAGCCCCCTATCCCCCACCCTTCTTCCTCCAGAAAAGAACAGTCCTCCCAGGTATATCAACTCAAAACAGCACAAGGTACAATAAGACCAGGTACAAACTCTCACATCAACACTGAGTGAGGCATCCCAGTAGGAGGAAACAGGATCCCAAGAGCAGGCAAAAGAGTCAGAGAGACACACCATCCCCATTATCAGAAGTCACTCCAAACAACAGGATAACAAGAACACATGCAGATGACGTAGCACAGACCCATGCAGGCTCTGCGATTGCCACTCCAGTCTCTGTAAGCCCTTCATGAGCCTTGCTTAGTGGATTTCATAGGCTGTACTCTTCCTATGTCCTCAACACCTCTTGATCCCACAGTTCCTCCTCCCCCTCCTCCTTGGGGTTCACCAAGCTCCAAGAAGAGGGACCCAATGGAGACCTCCAACCTGGGGGCACTCTCTCCTCTCTCTCTCTCTCTCTACCCAACATGAGCAATAATACAAGTAAAGAGGTCAAGACCATGGTGGGGACACCCACAGAAACAATTGACCTGAGCTAGTGGGAGCTCACTGACTCTGGACTGACAAAGGGGAGCAGGGAGAATGGGATGGGACACCTGCATAGGACCAAACTAGGCCCTCTGAATGCGGGTGACAGTTGTGTGGTTGTGGCAGTCTGTAGGACCACTGGCAATGGGACCAGGATTTATCCCTACTATTTAAACTGGCTTTTTGGAGTCCATTCTCTTTGGAGAGATACCTTGCTCAACCTTGGTCCTGTCTCAAAATGATGTGCCAGACTTTGTTGGCTCCCCATGGGAATCCTTACACTCTCTGAGGAGTGGATGGGGATGGGGGAATGTGGGGGGAGCGGGAGGAGGGGAGGGGGAGAAGGAACTGGGATTGGTATGTAAAATGAGAAAAGATGGTTTAAAAGAGAAAAGAAATGGCAATAAAAAAAATCAAAGCATTAAAGATGCAAATAGTCCTATAGGAGTGATGGGTGCAATGCCAATATTAAGGCCAAAGGAGTAGATTAATTCTTTGAATAAATGCAAATAAAGCCAGGGGCATTATGAACGTCATGGCAAACAGGAACTTCTGTGGTGCCCGTTATCTGAAATGTGCCACCCCAGATAACAGTTCCAAGTTCCCTGTGAACTTGAAAAGTTCTTGGGTCCATTTGCGGAAATGATACCTTAAAAACATAGTGGTTCGGATAGTTCAGAAACCTAGGGTAGAACCAGACACAACTGGCAAAACAAACAACAAAAACAACGAAATAATTCCTAAGGATGTTCTGCTATACTCAGATTGGTGCCTAGTTCAGTCTTCACTGGAGAGGCTGCCTCCAGCAGCTGATGGGAGCAAACTCAACATACAACTTTTTCTTAATCCCAATACTTATACAAACAATACTTTGAGTAGAATTAGTCAAAATTCACTCCAAAAACCCATATAAGTCAAGAATCTTCTCAAACATGCAAAGAAGGACCAAATAAACCTTTATTTACTGAAGTAACCTCCCTCCTGCCTCACCAACCCCCCCAAATATGACAAAATGAAAGCTAACCACATTAAAGTGTTTAGAAAAGACCACAGTTACTTGCCGAAGAGTAATCTAGCCTTTACTAGTTATAGCAAAGACAATGCTTTCTGAACTATTTGAACTACTGGGATGGCCAAGAAGGTAATGGAAGGTTCCCCTGCTCCTCCTGACCTACTTGCCAGGGCACAGGAGCAGAAGCCTGATTACACAGACGGGCAAAAGCTGCTTGTGAAAGAAGGCAGACTCGCTCCTATCCACCTAGTGGAACGTGGTATCCAGAATTTAAATTGGGCCTGTCTTGTGCACTCAGGAAACCAAGAAAATAAGAAGAACCAATCTTACTACAAAAGCCATTGTCACCTGATATCTGGAGTTGATATTGGGTGCTCACTCTGCATTGTATACCTAATATTCCTGATCTGTTTAACTTTTAGAACTCAAAACCTTCCCTTTTGAAAATGCCCATTCACAGGTGACTTCTGGAGCCGTTGAGAGGAAAGCTGGTGGCCAATGTTACTAAGTCTTGATTCCTGGGAATCAAGCTCACTGACCAATACACCATTCATGGCTTCCAAACTGGGCTGAATGCTCTTACCCTCGATTATGGATGGAACAGTTAAATGTTGGTTTTAAGTATAGTATCGGCAAAGAGAAAAAGTGGATTTTATAAACTGGGTGTTTTAACCCAATTCACGATTGTGAAATTAGCAGCGAATCACGAGCTAAGCCCACTAGGTGCTCCATCTGTGCTGCAGAGCCTGGATAGCTCCTAAATTGTAGCCAACACGTCTGTGTGTGCATAATACTGTATTTGTCATCAAGGAAAAACATGTTTTGTTTAAGATTCTCAAAATAATATGTAAACAGTGGGGACTAGAGAGAAGCCTCAGTGATTAAGAGCACTGGCAGCTCTTCCAAAGATTCCAGGTTCGATTCCCAGCACCCACATGGCAGTTCACAACTGTCTGCAACTCCAGTTCCAGTGATGCAGCTCTGGCTTCTGGCTTCTATAGGCACTACTCTGCTCAAATGTGGTACATAGACTACACACAGGTAATACTCCCATATACATAAAATAATAAAATTTGATGATATGGAAACAAAACTTGTCTATAAACCACAGACCTAGGCAGGGATGTCTTGGGACATTGTGATACAACAGTGTCATCTACAGTATATCTGGTGGGCCACATTCACATCTACACTGGGACACCTATGGGCCACCAGCCACAGGTTGGAAATGACTGATGAGGATTTCCTTACGGCCAAATGAAGCCACTTTTGCAACATGTATGCTACTTTCCATTAGAGAAGCTTTATGTGCAAATGTATCAATGACTGATTACAGTAATTTCCACACCAAATAAGGTAATATATGTAGGAGCTCCCAGAATCAGCCATGGCCATGCTGCTAGCCTGCATCCTGAGGCCTAGGAGAAGACAGTGTGCCCGACTCCTGCTTCACTCTCTTGGACCTTCCACTTCCTGTGTTCGAGAACAGTATCTGTCCCACATTTCATGCAGTCATTGGCAGTGACAACGCTGAACCAAAGCAGCTAACATTTGTGAGGTCCTGGGCCATCTTAGTGCCATTCTCAGCACAGTGACAAAGAGTATCAATGCCCCCTAAACAAAACAGCCGGGGCTGGTGAGAGGGCTCAATTCATAAAAGCACTTGCTACATTAGCGCAGGGACCAGAGTTCTGATCCCAGCACCATGTAAAAGGATGGGTGTGGCCGCACACTGTATCCCCAGCACTGTGGGAGTG